>JAFEMH010005104.1:0-177812 GCA_022495995.1 Adenophora triphylla var. japonica
AGTTTCGGCGTGCGTTAGGATCGCGAGGATCACTTAGGGCGAGAGGTTCGGCATGCGTTGAGATAGCAATGGTCACTCGGGCAGGTTCGGACATGCGCGGGTTGAGATTTAGTCGCTCCCGTTGGATTCGTCGGTTTGATTGAGTTTGGTCGCGAGTTTCGGCATGCGTTCGAGTTGCCGGTTTGACTCGAAAAGAGCCGAGACGCCTCGAGAAAGACCAGGCAAGGCCTCGGAGTACCATGAGGGGCCTTAGAGTACCTCGAGAGTGCCTCGAGGTAGCGCAGGAGCGTCGCGGGAGCGCTCGGAGAGGCTTTGGAGCACCACAAGGGGGCTCGAAAGGCCTCGAAATGATCCGAAAGGGGCCTCAAGAGGACTTAGAGGGGTGCCAGAAGGCTGGGGGGAGAGGAGAGAAGAGGGAGGTGTGTGAAATAAGGGAGGGGGAGCCCTCTATTTATAGTACTCATAAATGTGCAATAAGGTCCGTACGGACCTTGCAGGTAATCCAAGTTTTTGGTTTTCCTCGATTTGAGGGAATAAGTGGACTTTAAGAAGATTTAAGCATGATGATGTCTGATAGGAAAGAGGTCCGTACGGACCAACCTTGCATGCAATAAGGTCCGTACAGACCAACTATGTAGGCAAGTAATTATTACCTCCGGGATATAAGGGAATAACTTGGACTTTAAGGGGATTCAGTAATCATTGAAGCAAAGAGGTCCGTACGGACCACTTATGCTTTTCCAATTTCTGAAAAATTCCTAAAAGGTCATTTTGTGCTTCTTTGTCCCAGAAAGGTCCCTCCTTTGGTTTGGTTGGGGGTTTTTGAGGGTTTTGAGTGTCACGGGTCTTCGAGACTGCGTTTGTGAGTCTGCAGTATTTCCCGTGTGCTCGAAAGAGGGTGATCTAGATTGGGGTACTTACAGAAGCCCCTCGATGACGTCACTTGCGGAGGAAGTGGGGTCGTCGATAAGATAAGGGTCCTAATGTGGATCGCGTGCTGGGAGAGGAAGTGACCGTGTAGGTCGGTGTGTGAGGACATGGCGGTGTCCTGTTGTGTGACCGTTTAGGTTAGTTGGATGGACCCTGTGATAGGATTCCTACGTATCCCTAGCGGGAATCAAGCCTGATCGTAGTTCGTGTGTGGGGTGAGTGTTGTTGTGCACGAGGACGTGAGATGTCCTTTTGAGCCCGAAACTCGTGTGAGGATGTGATGGTATCCGTAAGTGACCGCATGGAGGTCGGCTGTGAACGTGGTGGCGTCTGGGTGACACGCATGTCGAGGGCAAGGCCATGGCATCCAGGGCCATAGGTGGCATCCCTAAGCGAGAAATTAAAAAGGTCGTGGTTCGTAAAGTCAGTGACGTATGAGGCGTGGTGGCATCTGAGGTGACCGCATGAGGTCGGCTGGTAAGGGCGTGGTGGCGGGCATCCTAGGTGGTGACCGCGACATGGTGGCGTCTTGGGGTGACGTGGTCGATGTAGGGCCGTGGTGGCGATCTGGGGTGACCGCATAGAGTCGAGTGGTAGACGTGGTGGCGTCTGGGGTGACCGCATAGGTCGATGTGTGAGCGTGGTGCGTCTGGGGTGACCGCATAGAGTCGGTGGAAAGGGACGTGGTGGCGTCTGGGCGACCGTATGGAGTCGGTAAGACACGGGAGTGCCAGTCGGTGCCAGGGCTTTCATCACACCGTATGAGTCGATGGTAAGGACATGGTGGCATCCTGGGTGGCCGCGTAGGTCGATGGTATGGGCATGGAGCGTCTGGGTGGACCGCATGGAGTCGATGGTAAGGACGTGGACGCGTATAGGTCGATGGTAAGGGCGTGGAGGCATCACAGGTGACGCGTAGGTCGATGGTAGGACGTGGAGGCATCTGGGTGACCGTATAGGTAATGTGTGCAGGACGTGGGCGTCCTGGGTGACCGTATAGGTCGATGGTAAGGACGTGGAGGCGTCCTGGGATGGAAATTTTATGATTTTCCGAATCGGGTGGTTTAAAGCCTTCCGAGCTGGAGATAGTGATTTGGGAGGTTTATACGGTCTTCTGAACCGAGTGGTTTAAAGCCTTCCGGGCTGGAGATAGTAATGTAGGAGGTTTATGCGATCTTCCTGAACGAGTGGTTTAAAGCCTTCCGGGCTGGAGGTATGAGGACTTGATTCATCATCTGTCTGCAGTCATGTCATGTATGAGGACTTGATTCGTCTTCTGACTGTGGTTGTGTCATGTATGAGGACTTGGTCTTCGGCTGCCATTTGCGGAGCGTAGCCTTGTGCTTCGATTGTGAGAGGTGTGGATGCCTCACGTTTTGTCCGCTGGGGAAAAGGTTGGACTTACACTGATTGCCGATGTTCATCTGCTAGGGATATGTGGCCTTGTAGGGGCTTTTTCCGCTAAGAAGGTGACTTTGGTCTTGCTTTGATGGCCGGTGGTTGATTCACCGTCTGGCATTTTGGAGGCGTTTTGTGCCTTGAGAATTGTGCTTGGAGGCGCTGGCTCCTTTTCGCGCTTGCTTTACCATTTTTGTGGGCGAGGTCCGGGCTTACGATGATGGCCGGTGGTTGAGTTGCCGTTTAGTGGGCGAAATCCGGGCTTACGTTGACGGCCGGTGTTGGTTTTGTTGGGTTAAAGGCCATTTGAACTGCTAAAATAGGCCTTTGGACGACCGGGGACAAAGATTATAAGGGCAAAGGAGTAATTTGGCCTCATGTTGCAAAAAACTCCGTACGGATTACATCTCTACACAATGAAATCAGGTACGGACCAATGCTTTGATTTTCACATTCCCGGTGTTTTGACTAGGTACAAAACCGAGGCACCCCTTCATTCTTCTTCTTCCAGTTTGTGCACCAGCGTGAGAGAGAGGGAGAAAACTCCATTGTTGTCCCAAAATTCCTAGAAAATCTTCCACACTTAGCTTGAATTGCTTGTAATGGCGGAGGGATCAAGGAGAGGACGTCGTCAACGGAGCCAAGAAGATGAAGTCTCGAGAGGAGTATGGGACCTTTGTGAGGAGGAAGTTGAGGACGCCACAGGTGTTGGCGAGGAGAGGAGAGGAGGCGCGCGCCGAGGTCCCAGAGGTTCGGTGCACAGGCAGTTTTACATATGTTCGCGGGGATTCCTCGAGGCGGAGGGTGTCGGTACCGTCCACTGGCGAGCTCCGGTACTGCGGTTGACCCTGATATGCCGGTGAGTGTGCTTACTCTTTTCCATCTTGGCATCTTTTCTGTATTTTCTCCCTTTGTATGCATGTATCTCCTTGGCTAAGTGTTTCTTTGGCAGTTTGCATGTGCAGGTCCCGGGGAGAGCCTATGACATGCTGACCCGCCGTTATGTGGCGTACGATCTTTGCGAAGAAGATGGCGGGAAAAGGCATCTGCCGGTCCTCGGCGTGTGCGGCGTATGAGCCCGATGCCTTCGAGGCATTTTGTGGATGTTCCTCCAGGAGTGGCGGAGCCGCGGCGGGTGGGACCTTCTCGGGCGGCATAACATGGATGCCGGACGTCTTCGGGAGTCCAGAGGCCGCCGGTCTTTCACCGGTTCGGCCTTCGCGGGGAGGCACCGGGAGAGTTCGTCAGAGCCTTCCTTCTTTGACCCTTTTGCCAGGTTTGACCCTTTCGAGTATCTTGAGTACCTACCCCAGGAGGGGGTTCAGTATTCTGACGACGAGGGTGTGACTGGCGAGTTTGTCGGGGTGCCCGATTTCTCGCTTGAGGACGTTGGTGATGATGATGATGATGATGATCTTTGAAGAGTCAGATTAGAGCTCATTTGCTTTCCCTCTTTCCATATCTTCTCCCCCCCTTTTTTTTGTTTAGCAACAAACATTGTGTGTACCTGTAATAAAACATTTGCAATTGCATCGCAAAGTATTCTATTTTAAGATGTAATGCCATATTTTGTGATTCCGGGAATTGTCACTAGGAATTGTTGCTATTTTTTACTTGTGCATGCCACGTGAGTGGGAGTGCGTTTGTGGGTAGTGTATGCTTGCCGGAATGGCTTTGGCCGGTGTTTGGGCGATTTGGAGCAAGGTCTGCTTTGAGGAACGTGGTTGTTGGCTTTGTTCTTTGGGAAAGTGGGGCCATGATGCAACAAGGTCCGTACGGACCAACTTGGTGTGCAAAGGGGTCCGTACGGATCACCTTTGCTTTTGGGAAGGGATAAAGGCTTTCGGATGTCTGGACTTTCCCCACATCCCATTTTGCGGCCATTTTCGAGCTTTCTTCCCCATTTTCTCTAGGAACCTCCATTTTTGCCATGGATTCTTCGTATGTTCCAAGAATTTTGCCAAGGCTTTCGCGGAGCGGCAAGCACACTTCCTTGAGCGGCTGAAAATGTGGATGCGACACCGTATGAGGCATCGAGAGCGGGCTTTCGAGGTAAGGTTTCGACTTTGCTCGGTTTGGTCCCTTAAGGAGTTGGTTCACGATTGGGAGTTGTTGCGGGCTGCCGCGAAGTTACAGGATGTTAGGAGGCATGTGTATTTTTTCTCCTACAATGAGATGGTGCCCACCTTTGAGGATTTTCGGGCTTTGATTGGAGGACCGGAGGTGGAGGCCATCTCGCTTCCTTTGATTGGCGGGGCCTTTGCCGTGAGCGTGAAGCTTGCGTGCTTTCTTGGACTTCGTTGGAGAAGTGCGGGGCATGATCCTTGATTCGGGTCATATTGACATTTACGCTGCGGAGCGGTTTATGATTGATGATGAGAGTGACGTCTCTTTGGATGCATTTGCCTTGTGCGTGATAGCGACGCTTTTCATGGTCAGCTCCCTTGGGGTATGTGACGGTGCTTTCTTTGGATGTGGTTGGACAACTGCAGTGGAGAGGATATTGTCCCGTTGGTCTTTGGGGAGACTCTTCATGGTATTGATCGTCGCGGCGGGGATTGGTTCATGAGAGGGGGAAGCCCTGCTTTGCTCACCTTGTGGCTGCGGGAGAGGCTTCGAGGCTATGCGTGAGGCTCAGGCGTCGTTCGGCCGTGGACATTTGCTCGGCGTCCTCTTGTGTTGGATATGGATCGATGCTGCACAGGAGAGATGGATGGCACGGCTTGGTACGCATCGAGATCCGTTGGTGGGTTCCTTGTTGGGGATTGAGACTAGGAGGGCCTTTCGGGAAGGGTCCTATGTTGTCGAGTTCCAGGTTTGTCTTGGTCCTCTTTCTATATTCCGTCGCTTGTTTCCGGCGGTTTGGGATGAAGCGAGAGCCTTTGTTGGTGGGATGACCTTGCTCTGCGGAGGTAGCTCCTCTTTGTATGGCGGCTCCGGGTGCTCTTTTGTATTTTACGAGGGTATGGAAGTATTCCGCTTTCCCTCTGTGGTGCTCCTTAGACGTCGGGAGAGTGTCGTATTGACTACCCGGTACTTGGCACAGTATGAGCGGCGTGTTGGGCGATCCCAAGTGGCTTTGGGGAGCGAGGCGTGGAGCGATTCAGGGCCCGATTGCCGTAGTAGCTATTGCCTTAGGAGTGCGAAGCACAGTCGACCCTCGGGATGTGACGGGAGACACTTTGTTTGACTACGAGACTAGAGTTGACCGGCGACGGAGAGAGGTCCTCTTTTGCGGACTCGCGGGGAGGAGATCCGAGCCGAAGCACGGGCGAATGAAGCCACGAGGCTCTTGGATTGTTTCGACTCTACGGGGAGGACCCCTAATCTCGGGCGAGAGACGCGAGTTGGCTCGCGTGGAGCGAAAGAAGACTCGCCGGGGACGAGTGAAGAAAGGGAAGAATGGCGAGAGGACAAGCGCAGATGGCGCGGAATGACCTCCTAGGTATCCATTCATTGCATTGCAAACACATTATTTGTTAAATGTATTAGGCTGTCTTTTAGCATGTTGTGAACTTGAGAGTAGACCGTGCTTGAACTCATCAAGAAATGTTGTAACCGTTAGTGATTTGTGATTTACTTTTAAAGCTTTGTCGAGACGCAAGATCTCTTGTTCGCTTTTGTTTCTTTTGTGAACCTTGGCGGCGTCCATATTTGGACTTTTCTGTTGTATTTGCGGACTGAAGCAGCCTGGGCCTTGATGGCAATCCCTTTTGCTTGGGCTTTGTGTTTGGATGGGAGGTTGGATGATCCCTTGACAAGTCGTTTTGATGGTCTTTTCCGTAGCTTCCTTGCCTCTTGTTTGTTGGCGTCGGGCTCTTGACCTCATTTTTGCAGCTTCTGCTTGAGCTTCATTTTTTTTTTTGAGAGACTTTGCTCGAGCTCTTTTTTTTTTTTTGAAGCGCGTGAGGGCGAAGACAAGCCCCTGGCTTGGAAGTTGATATGGGTCAGTCGTTTGATACTGAGTGACCTTCGGATGTCCTTTGATTTTGCCGCCTTTGTTTGACTTGGTCAAGGTGATGGTGGGGGCATGCTCTTGGAAAGCGTGTAGCTTGATGGAGGTCTTGATTGACATTCAAACTTTTGACTTTTTGTGTGTTTTTAGACTGGACCAATTAAGGTTGCCTACGTTCCCCGGACTAGAGGGCTCGGAGTGCGTAGTTCGACACTACATGGAGTGCCAAGAGATGCACGGTTTGTTCTTCTTTAGGCGAAGTATCTGCGAAGTTTGCTTCCGTTATTTGGATTCATGAAGGGATTGCCGTCTAGGTCTGTCGGCTTCATGGCACCTCAGGAGAAGATCTTTTGAACCACGAAAGGGCCGATCCATGTTGGTTCCCATTTTCCCGGTGGGTTGGTTCGAGTGGGAGGCTTTTCTTTGAGTACCGGAGTCGCCTTCCACGATGTCTCGGGACTTAACCTTCTTGTCAAAAGCTCTAGCCATTACGCTTTGGTAGGCTCGGACGTGTTCCATGGCCTTTAGTCGTCGCTCGTCTAGCGAGCCAATTCGTCGTGTCGGCTTCGGAGCCATTCGACTTCGTTGACGTCATTTTCAGCGGCGCTCGGAGTGAGGAATTTCCGGTTCAAAGGGAGGGCTTGCTTCCATCCCGTATGTCGGGCGAATGGGGTTTCTCCCGTGGCTGTTCGGCGATGTTCGGTAGCCCCAAAGTGCAAGGTGCGGCTTCTCGGGCCAATCTCGTCCTCGGGTGGTCATTTTCGGATGATCCGTTCGAGGTTTTGTTTCTTTGCTTCTACGGCGCCGTTTGTTTGTGGCCGGTAGGGGAAGACTTGTGGCGTGTGATCTTGAATTCGGCCGGCGATGCATCGCATTCTCCTTCGAAGTGGGAGCCGTTGTACGATATGACCTCGTTCGGGATGCCGTATCGGCAGATGATGTTTTCCTTGAGGAAGTGTGCGACTTTCTTGGATGTGAGCACGTTGTAGGACTTGGCTTCGACCCATTTGGTGAAGTAGTCGATGGCTATCAAGATGAACTCGTGGCCGTTCTTGCTGGCGGAGCGATTTTCCGATGACGTCAATTCCCCAGTGGCGAAGGGCCGGGCGTAGTCATGCGGTAGAGATCGTGAGGAGGTAGATGATTGAGGTTGGAGAACCGTTGACACTTGTCGCAGCTTCGGACAAAGTGAATGCGATGCGCCTCCATGGAGATCCAGTAGTAGCCCATCCGGAGAATGATTTGCATTAGGGCCCGGGCGTTCATGTGGGGACCACAAGCCCCATTGTGGACTTCGTTCATGAGCTCGTTTGCTTCCGCTTGGCTGATGCAGCGTAGGAGTGGTCCTTGGTAGCGTTTCTTGTATAGCATGTCCCCAAGGATGACAAAGTGAGAGGCGAGGCATTTTAGGGCCATGATGCTCTTGGCTTTGACTCCTTCCCTGCGTTGACCTTCTTCGTTCATGAAGGCGGTTTCCCCATTCTTGAGGTATTGGAAGATCTGATTGTACCATGGCTCATTGACAGTCTTGGGCTCTGGTTCGATCTCGCAACAGTAGGCAGGGATTTCCTTTCGTCCGACTTTGAAGGGCTTGATTGCTTTTCCTTCGGGGATTTCCACGAGTGAAGCCAAGGTGGCTAAGGCGTCTGCAAACCGATTTCGGTCTCTCGGCAAGTAGTGGAAGGTGACCTCTTCAAATTGTGTGATGAGGTCCTCCATGCAGGCGTGATATTTTTGCAAGCCTGGGTCTATGGTTTTCCACTTGTTGGAAACTTGGTTGATGATCAGGGCTGAGTCCCCATAGACCTCGAGTTTCTGGACATTCCTTTCGAGTGCAGCCTGTAGTCCGGCGGCGCAGGCTTCGTATTCGGCGGCATTGTTGGTTACCTCGAAATTGAGCTTTATGGCGATTGGGGTGTGCTCGTCCTTGGGATCGACCAAGAGCATACCGATGCCGTTTCCCTTTTTGTTGGCTGCTCCATCAAAGAACAGTTGCCATCGATTTTCGCCTTCGAGTGCGAAGATTCCTTCGTCTGGAAATTGTGGTTCGGGGCCTCGAGCCTCGTCGGTTGGGAAGTCAGCCAGCTGTTCGGCCATTGCCCGTCCCTTGATTGACTTTTGGTTCACGTACTTGATGTCAAATTCCGCTAGGAAGAAAGACCATTTGGCGAGCCTCATTGACAGAGATGGTTTGTCGAAGAGGTACTTGACTGGGTCCATTTTGGAAACCAAGTGCACCGTGTGCGATTGCATGTAGTGCCGTAATTTTCCGACGACCCATACTAGAGGCTGCGCGAGTTTTCTCGAGGGTGAGTAGTTGAGTTATCGTTGCCTTGAAACTTTCGACTGACGAAGTATATGGCGTTCTCGACTCGTGACTCTTTCTTTTCTTGACAGAGCATGGCTCCAACTGCGGTGTCGGTCACAGTTAGGTATAGCAACAGTGGCTTCTCCTCGTGGGGAGGACAGAGAATTGGAGGACTCACAAGGTACGCCTTTATTTCTTCGAAGGCATCTTGGCATTCTGAGTTCCATTCGACGTCGGCATTCTTCTTCATTAGTTTGAAGATTGGCTCGCACATGGAGGTCAATTGATTGTGAGCGGGCTGATATATTGCAGGCGGCCCATGAAGCTTTTCACCTCTGTTTGAGTTTGCGGTGGTCTCATTTCGATGATGGCCTTGATCTTTTGAGGATCAACCTCGATGCCTCGCTCGGTGACCATGTATCCCAAGACTTTGCCTCGGCTGACCCCAAATGTGCATTTGGCAGGGTTTAACCTCATTGAGTGTTTCCGGAGGCGGTCGAAGAACTTTCTCAGGTCCGTGAAGTGTTGTCCATCTGATCCCTTCGAGTGGATGATCATGTCATCGACGTATACTTCGATCTCTTTGTGGATCATGTCGTGGAAGAGGGCGGTTGCTGCCCGTTGGTAAGTAGCCCCAGCGTTCTTTAGTCTGAACGGCATTACGGTGTAACAATAGGTTCCCAGGGGGTTGTGAAGGCTATTTTTTCTTGATCTTCTTCGGCCATCTTGATTTGATTGTAGCCGGCAAACCCGTCCACGAAGGACTTGACCTCGAAATTGGCTGTAGTGTCTACCAACATGTCGATGTTGGGTAGTGGAAAATCGTCCTTGGGACTTGCTTTGTTGAGATCTCGGAAGTCCACGCAGCAGCGCACTTTTCCGTTGGCCTTGGTGACCGTGACTATGTTGGAGAGCCATGTAGGGTATTCGATCACCCTGATGAAGCCAACGCGGAGCATCTTCTCAATCTCTTCTTTGACTTGTAATGACCATTACGCTTGATTCGGCGTAGCTTTTGCTTGATGGGCTTAGCCTCGGGATTGAGGGATCCGATGTTCTACAATGTTTGGATCTAATCCGGGCATGTCTCGGTAAGACCAAGCGAACACGTCCACGAACTCTTTGAGCGGTGCGGTCAATGCGTCTTGCTGTGCCGGTGAAGAAACTTCCGATTTGCGTCTCTTTTGGCTCTTCGGCGGTTCCCAAATTCACTTTGGTTAAAACCTCCTCGGCGGCTTGGGCCCGGTTTTCTCTCGTTTGACAACATGCTTAAAGATGTGCTTAATGTATTGTTCGTTTAATGTGTCTGCTTCTTTATCAAGTGAATCGTTATTAACTGTTTGTGTGTTAGTTAATTTATCAGTTGTTAAAGATGCAATGAGAGGATACTCAAAAAGATCGAAGCATTCATTAAGAGCATACGGGAATACATTATTGGCAATGAGTTCGTAATCTTCTGGCGTGAGGCCATCAGATGACTCGAGAGACTTGAATTCAAAGATAATGGACTCGGGATGGGTTTTGACCGGACTCTAGGACTCGAGGGTCGAGACCAAGTCGTTCGATCATGTCCTTTTTCTTTGGCGGTGGAGTCGGAGAAGGTGGCCCAGTTATTGAGTGGCAATGAGCTTGATAGGAGGCGGGGTTTGAAAGGCTTTGTGTCACCGTTCCCGATCATGGCTATCACAGAGTTATCAGAAACAATATCGATTAGGTCTGGCACCTCGATTTCTTCATTGAAGAGAAATTGGAGCAGGGGCTCGTTCCAAGCATTGTCTGCGGAGTCTTCTGCTCTTGTCTTGGGCGTTGCTAGCTCGAATGCAGACTCGTCCCGCTTGTTGGGGGCAGGGGTATTGACAGAGAGTTTTCGAGTTCTTACGCGAAGAGGGGTTTTCCCAAACCGAATTCATTGTGAATAGTGGTGGTTGTGGGTCTGACGAGAGGTGGTGCGTCGAGAAAGGCTCTTCGACGGGATTTGGCTTGAGGCCTACGAATCTTGCCGGGTTCATTTGGAGCTTGTCCATGGTTGTCGGCCGGCTTTGTTTGGCGTTGATCGGCTCTGTTCCCTTTCACTGTATCTTCATTCAAGTTATCATTTTTCTTTGTGAAGTACTTGGTCATGTCGAAGCTGTAAGGGCGAAGATCGGAGATTGCGTGCAAGCCTCTTTTGCTATTGGCGGAGCGTTTCCGTGCAGCTCGTTTGTCTTTTGAAGCGTCTTTGGGAGTAAGAATGTATCCCAGGCCATGAAGGGTATTCTGTTCCTTAATATTGATGATTTGTTGGGTACCCTGATGGCGTTTTCCCAAACCAAGCCCCGGGATGTAGTTCATGCGCTTCATCATTTTCATCGGGGGAGGGATCTGGTCCCAAATCAAAGGCAGGTCTATGTGGCACACCTGGGCCTTTGGGCTTTCGATTGTGAACCCTGTCAGCATCATGCCGTCATTGTCGTGTTTGATCTCTAAGACAGGGACGCCGTTTGTGTCGGTCCTTTCAGTGATTATCCTATCACCGTTGATGATGGTCATATCTGTTCCTTGGACGAACTTTACGCACTGATGGAGGGTGGATGCCACCCCATTAATCTGGTGTAGCCTAGGGCGTCCCAAAATGGCAGTGAATGTGATCGGGATGTCGATGACTTGGAAGTCGGTCGGGACCATCTACTTTCCAAACTACAGGTTCAAGGTGGCTATTCCCAAGGCTGGCCGAGATGTTGAGTCGTAGGCCTTGATTACCTGAGTTGAGGGTTTCAGATCAGTTGCTTTGATCCCTATCAAATCCATCATTTTGGATGGGAGGACGTTCATGGATGATCCCCCATCTACCAAGACCCGAGGAGACGGCGCTCGTCCGGTTGAAGCGGTATGTACAGAGGCTCATTGTGGTCAGCCCCAAATTTTGGAAGGTCGAGCTCCAGTGAAAGTGATGATATTCTTTGTAATGAACATTGCCGATCATACGAACCGCTTCATCGGGTGTCACGGTGATGGGAACCGTAGTGCAGGCCGGGCTTTCTTCCAACTTGAGTTTGTGCGGGTAAGATGAAGTGAGTAGGGACCCGAGTGAGATGTTAGCACAGTACGCTTGAGGCGAGTTAAGACGGGATCTTCGGCCTTCGGGTCAAGGGTTTCGGCTTCTTTGGCATAGGGCCCCTTTTCGGTTCGTGGCTCGAGTATGGCTGGCCTTTTGTGCACCCGTGGAGGATTCATCGGGATTTGACCAGAACGTGTCAGAACTCAGAACGTTCACCTCTGGCTCTGTTGCTTTGCTCGTCTCTCCTATCTCTGTAATGGGAGGGCATTGGTTGGCGTAGGGCCATACTGCGCATTTCAGTTCGTTTACCGTCATTTCTTTTGTTGAAGCGTCAACAGTGGCTTTGAGATCTTCCCAAGACAGGGGTTGAGATATCTGGACCCTTGGGCCATCGGTGGCGGTGCGGAGCTCGTCCCGGTGATCATGGAGCGAGACATTGTCATGGCCTCGTGCGGAGTTAAGGCGAGGAGATTTCTTTGGAGTAGATGACGTAATAGTCAAACTTTCTGATGGTTCTCGAGGGTTCCAGCTGTGGGGTCGCCGGATTCGTATCTCTTCTTGAGTTTTTGTTGAGAAGAGGGTTTCTTCTTTCTTCGAGGCGGCCCTCGTTCATTTCATCTTGGAATTCCATTTCCGGACAAGCGGTGCAATCGCGAGGCGTCCCACCGAGATGTGTTCGTTGTTCGGCGGTGGTATCGGGACCTCGAAGATGTTGGCCAGGACATGTCCTCCCCGGGGGTCTTGTGGCTTTATGTCGTAGTTGCATGGCTCGTATGAGGGCATGGTTGACTTACGGGAGACCATGAGAGACGTTAGAGGCTGTAGGAGCGGTGTGCCTTTGGAAGTCCCGAGGTGGTTGGGGGTGGCTAACGTTCCGAAGTGGTGCATGGCACCTTCGATCCGAGCTTGTTGTTCACCTTGGCGTTTCTCAATAGCCATGAGGACCTGCCAAACTTCTTCCAATGTTGGGAAATTTCTCGGGGTAAGGTCCCGTTTTCTTATTGTTATCCACGACTTGGCCATGAGGATTTGAAGCATCTGGTGGCATCTTTGGAAAGGATGTTGGACCTTGCGGCTTTGACACTGGGAGAGTAGTTCCGGGTATTCTTGATCACTCTCGGTTCGTTGGAGGGTGACGGGCAAGGTTTAGACACGGGAAGGCCTTTCGGGATAAGAGGGGGAAAGCTCACGTGACATGCGGTTTCCGTTTACGTTTCTTTTTTTTTATTTTTTTTTTTTTGTTGTTTTAATTTACTTAAAACGTGTTTTCTCGAGTCCTAGGTAGGTTGGAAAAGATTGCTCTTCTTTTTCGCAACTATGCTAGATCCTGGGTCGATGGAGACCGTACGTGCGGCTATAAGCCCCTCGTTTTGCACCTGTATTTCGACATCCCGGGGTGGACGGCCCGGGCGAGGTCCTATAGGGCAAGCGGTTTCCACCGGCCTAAAGAAAAATCGAACCTAAGGACCGAGCTGTCATGTTCGTTTTAATGCGTTAGCCATGTGAATAGTGAACCGAGCGGCCATTGAGTCAAGATCGGGTCAAGAGTTCGGCATGACCTCTCTTTACCTTGCTTGCGCAAGGGATACGTGACGTTAGGCGTTGGTTGGGTCATATCGTCATGGGCGACGTATTAAAGGCTTGATGACATGGTGTCATGTGGCATGGATGTATATCAGGGACGGAACATCGTGCAGGTGTAGCTTCGGAAAATCAAGATCGGGTCAAGATTTTAGCATGACCTTTCATTGCTTTGCTTGCGCAAGGGATCTTGAGTTCCGAGCTTCGACTCGAGAAAATGGCCGGCATGGGATATGTATCCGAGTGCGTATGACACGGGTAGGTAAAAACCAGCCGAGTGCGGGACGAGTGTGACTCAAGACTCAAACGTGCGGGGTTGATGCTTGGCTAGGATGGGATGTTTGGAATGATCCCGTGCGCGTCCAAGAGGCCTAGGAAGACCAAATGGACTGCAAGCGAGACCACTCCGGGTTAAGGGTTGTAGTGTGCGGTGTATCCAGGCGGCGGTGCGCGTAGCGTGCGGTGTAACCGAGGCGGCGGTGTGAGTAGCGTGCGGTGTAACCGAGGCGACGGTGCGAGTAGTGTGCGGTCTCTAAAATTCTTTTTCTGAGTAAAACAGAAGTTTTTTGAAGAATTTTAAATGTATGTACACAAATGTATATTGATGCATTTTTTTGTATTTTTATTTTTTTTTTGTAAAATAAAAAAAGTAAAGCACATGCATACACACACAACAGTTAAAGAAATGGGTAAAATGAAAGTTTGACCCTCATCATTGTTTTAAAAATCTTTTGTTTTGTTTAAAAATTTTTAAAACAAAATTTCCCCAGCGGAGTCGCCAACTGAAATTACCCGGGGTCCGGCTCGCGCTCAGATTTTGGCCCCCCCGGCATCTCGCACTCGTCGAGTTTCGGGAAGTTGCCCGGATCCGAGAGGCAGCGCGTTCGCGCCCCGGCATCTGGCTATTCCGTTTGCGTTTTGCGTGGTTGGAGGTGTCTCGCTGTGTTTTGCTTGTAGAGTCGCCACGCCGTTTTTATTAAGCCCAAAACATTGAAAAAGGGCATCAGTTTAAAAATAAACTGTTTTTGTGTGATGAGATTTTTGAGTTCGGAGGTCAGATGACTCCTCGGGAAGAGAATATTAGAATCTTAGAGCTCACCCGAGTCGCCTCGTAAAAACGAGTCTTTCGGTACCCCTAATATTCTTTAACTGTTGTGTGTGTGTGTATGTGCTTTTAAAAATGCATGCTGTATCAGATGTCTACATTGTACACTACTTTATTGAAATGTATTGAAATAGTAATGGAAGGAAGCCTTACCAATGTTGGTTCGTGTCTGTCTTCCGCTGGGGAATAGTGTTTGAGGATGGAATAGTGTTCCGGGACGGACCGGGATTGCTTCGGGATGTGCCGGTTGTCTGCGGACAGAGTTTCGGCGTGCGTTGGGATCGCAGGGATCACTTGGGCAGAGCTTCGGCGTGCGTTGAGATAGAAATGGTCACTCGGGCAGAGGTTCGGCGTCCGTTGAGATAGCAATGGTCACTCGGGCAGAGGTTCGGCGTGCGTTGGATTCGTCGGTTGGATTCGGGCAGAGTTTCGGCGTGCGTTCGAGTTGCCCATTTGACTCGGAAAGGGCCGGGACGCCTTGGGAAAGACCAGGCAAGGCCTTGGAGTACCACGAGGGGCCTCAGAGTACCTCGAGAGTGCCTCGGGGCAGCGCGGGAGGGTCGCGAGAGCGCTCGGAGAGGCTTCGGAGCACCACAAGGGGGCTCGGAAGGCCTCAGAATGATCCGAAAGGGGCCGGGAGTGCCTCGAGAGGACTTAGAGGGGTTCCAGAAGGCTGGGGGGAGAGGAGAGAAGAGGGAGGTGTGTGAAATGAGGGAGGGGGAGCCCTCTATTTATAGTACTTAGAAATGTGCAATAAGGTCCGTACGGACCTTGCAGGTAATCCAAGTTTTTGGTTTTCCTCGATTTGAGGGAATAAGTGGACTTTAAGAAGATTTAGCCATGATGATGTCTGGTTGCAAAGAGGTCCGTACGGACCAACCATGCATGCAATAAGGTCCGTACGGACCATTCATGTAGGTAAGTAATTATTACCTCCGGGATTTGAGGGAATAACTTGGACTTTAAGGGGATTCAGTAATCATTGAAGCAAAGAGGTCCGTACGGACCACTTATGCTTTTCCAATTTCTAAAAAATTCCTAAAAGGTCCTTTTGTGCTTCTTTGTCCCAGAAAGGTCCCTCCCTTGGTTTGGTTGGGGGTTTTTGAGGGTTTTGAGTGCCACGGGTCTTTGAGACTGTGACTGTGTGAGTCTGAGGTATTTCCCGTGTGTTCGGAAGAGGGTGATCCAGATTGGGGTACTTACAAAACCGCACCATTGCTAAACCGCATGGGTGCTCAAACTGCACGTGAACTGTGACTTTTTAATGGATCTAACTTTACAATTTTATTTTGTAGGATCCTCATTTCTTTCAACCAGGCTGGGAGATAAATGAAGTTGAACTTATGCATGATGCTCTTGGAAGGGAGTTGATTAAGAAGATGAAGGCCTCAAGAATCTTACCCCTCTTCTCTAAGAAGCAGTCTTTCACCATCCCCTCCTTTGTGGACCAGTTTTATTCAGATGCCAAGCTTGGGGTTAGAATCCTAGATGATGGAAGAAGAGTTTCATGTCTAACCGCCAATGTGGAAGGGTTGGATGTTACCATCGATTACCTTGACATAAGGAGCACCTACCAATTTTGTGTTCCTAATGCTCCTGAAAAGGTAGATCAAGATATTCAAGATGCCATTGCTTCCACAACTGCGGGCATTCCAACCTTGGTAAGGAAATACAAGAATGTCCCTAGAAAATAATTTGGTGAGCTGATGAGCCACCTGTGCTTTTTGGTACGGAGTACGTGCATGCGTGGAAAGGGCGCAGCACAACAACTTTACATCCCAACAATGGATGTATTGTTCTTCCATCTACAGCAATCTTGTCTTCACTGGCTCAAGATCCTCTTCAGAGAACTCTCTGCCAGTGTAGCTACCTACCAATCCAAGGAGAAGGGTGTTGACCAAAGATTGATGCCCTTTTGCAGACTTCTGACCGCACTCATCCTAAACTTTGAACACCTTAAAGTCCTCAGGAAAGCTAACCCTGAACTAATGGTGGAATGGGGAAATGAAGAAACCCTTGGTCTGAATGTTTGCCACCTATTTGTTTGAAGAATGGTGATGAAGACTACAAGAAGCTTTGGGATGCTGACTCCCTTAGAACCAAAGAACTCTACATAGCTATGAATCCTAAAACCGCAAATCAAGTGGTTAAGAAATCTTTCAAGCAAGCAAGGAAGAAGAAGGCTGGATCTAAACTGCTTCAGAAGAAGGCTAAGACCGCACCAGTCTCAAAACCGCGTGCTGCTGCTGCTGGTCCAAGCCAGGTGAAGAAAAAGATGAACCTAGTTGATGAAGATGATGATGAAGAAGAAGACCCTACCATTCCCTCCCTCATTTCTAGAGCCAGAAATGCAAAGGATGATATAGAGAACTTATCATCTGAGGATTTGCTCCAGTTCCACAGGGATGCATTGGCTAAATTGGAGAGAGAGGCTGAAGAGAGGAGAGCTGCCAAGGGAAAGTCAACCGCACCTTCTCCAAATCCACAACCTTCTTCCAAACCGCAACCCTCCCCAAAACCGCATAAGGGTTCACCTATTCAGGAGGATCCTCCTAAGAAAAGAAAGAAAATGATGGCTAAGAAAACCTCTAAGATGGGTAAACATGTTGAACCTTCACCCCCACCTTCACCCTCTTCACCAAAATCTCATTCACCCAAACCTTCCTCCTCTGAATCCAGCCTAAAACTCCTATCCAAATCCAAATCTACTTCTGATTCTGACTCAGAACACTTCAATCATTCCTATCACACCCTCCTCACTTTCAAATGCCTTCCAACCCTGGAAACCCAAACCCTCTGGAGGACAAGCCATTTCCACCTCCAACCTCATGGAACTAACCCCTTCCTCCCCCCTCACTCAAACCGCGACCAAACTCCACCTCCTCCCTCACCCAAACCGCAGTCCCCTGAACTGCAAAAATCCATTTCGTCCATACTGCTACTCCCTCTAACTCACCCCCTCCTCAAAACTTCCCTCCTCAAACTACCCCTCCAACCCTACCAAACCAAACCACTCCTACCCAAACACTGCCACCCCCTACTATTCCAAATCAACCTTTGATCGCACTCCCCAATCAAATCACTCCCATTAACCAAACCGCCCCTTCCACTTCAAACCCTCCTCCCTCAGACTACACTCAAATTCTTTCTACCTTTCACTTGATCCAAGGCCAACTTCTCACAAACCAAGACCACATGATCAAGTTAGCCGCCTCCAACTCCTTCCTAGTTGATTCCAACCGCTCCCTGTAGGCTAAGGTGGATTCTCAAACCCAATAAATGGTCATCCTTAAATCGCAATTGATTGATGCCATTAAGGGGGAAAGTAATTCCACCAGCCAAACCGCAACCCAAACCGCAGCTTCAGTCAAAACCGCTGTTGAGGCATGTTTTAAATCTTTTAGAGAAGATCTAGGAAATGGTGTTCTCCAAGCAATTGGAGATGTGATTTCAAAAACACAACTCCATGAGATGCTTCAAAAACTCTCCAGTGTCTTTATATCCTCCACCAACAATGCTCTCGAATCATTCATGACTTCAATAGTAGATGCCATTCAATACAGACCGCAGTCAGACTCAGACTTGAAATTAGTTTTGGATTCAATGCAAACAAGCATTCAAGAAGAGCTTGATTCTCTAAAAGGAGAATTGAATGTGAAGATGAATATCATAGGAGATAGTTTGTCTGCCAAGATAAGCACCTTACTCATAAAGTTAATGACCAATTGGAAAACCTCAAGGAAGGTTTCAACTCTAAACTTAGCTCCAAAATCAATGAGCTAGAAAATTCCTTGAGAGGGAGTATAGCAGAGCTAGAGCCAAACCTCCAGCAAGCCATTTCTGCTCAGACTGCTTCTATTCAGGGGGAGATTCACACCTTCTACAACACTCTCAACTCCTTCTTCCACATTCAAATTTATGAACTCAAGGAAAACATTGTAGCCAACACTAGAGCGGTTGGTGCCACCAATTCGACAGTAGCTCATACAGTGAATGCCTTGAGAGCAGTTGAGACCGCCCAAGACAGAACCGCTAAAGAAGTCAGGAGATTGAGAAGAACTCTCAGAGCATAGAATTCAACATTTAACTTCACCGGACCGCATGTACCTGATCACGTCGTGGATGGACCGCCCCAGCAATGAAACCGCAACCTCTGTAAATTTTTTTTTGCTAAACAATTTTTCCTTAAGTTAGACCGCATTCTCTTTGTTTTTTTTTTTTTTGGTCTAACTCTTTTGTAACCATGTAATTTCCTTTCCTACCTGCACTTGTAACTCAAACCATTTAAGGTAGTAATGAAAATTGCATCATGGTTCCAAAACCTTGTTCATATCAAACTGCTTGTTTGTAGAACAATGAAACCACAATGGTTTAAAACCTCATTCAAACTTTCTTAACTTAAAATCATATTTTTGAATTGAAGTTTAAACATTCAGTTTAAACTACATACTTGAACTAAAAATCATATTTTTATGTATGCACTGAATGCATTTCTATACTTTCAAATTGTAAGTTTAAATTCCTTCAATAGTATAGAAATCTATAGCTTAAGCTAGTGTGTGTATTGTCTTGGGATATGACTTACCATGTTAATTCTTATGGACATGTTTTTACCAAGAACAATGTGTTGGTGTAATGCCCTAGGCTTTAGTTATGTTTAACTGAAAACCGTTATGTATCATCTTTATCGTTTATGTTTATTTTTGATTATTATATAGTTTGCATATTTATTGTAATAATCTACGTCCCTGATTATTAAGAGAATAATTAGTATAATTGTCAATGGATAATCATATGATGATTATATGCATAGAAATGCACATTGAAATTATGGGTACTTGTCATAGAACAAGTAACTGGACTTGACCCGTATGAGATTTATGTCATGGTCAAATGTCATAATTAAATCTCATATGGTCACTTCATTTAGTCCCTAGACCTGAGATTATCATGACCTTACACATGATGAAAGTTATGTTTGATTTTAGTCAAACGGTATCTTAACACGATATCTATAAAGGCTATCTTTGGCATGATCGGATTCATGATGGGAAGGATGATAAGTCAAGATGGAATTTGTCCCTCGAAAGAGAGATGTTTTGCTTGGGCCCCTCAATGAGTGATAATGATGAAAGCGTGTGGCCACACCCCAATATGATTGGACTATCATTATACTCAAGATCGAGAAAGCATTGAACAAATACAAGTTGACGTGGACCATGACTTGTGTTCAATATAACATCGTGAGACAAAGGGAAAATGGAAGTGTACCATTGGAAACGTGAACTCTTACGTTGTGTTATTTGGGTAGACATAATGGCTTGCTAGAGTCCGCTTATGTCTTATGAGGGTCGATATGATCGGACTCATTGCCAACATAATACAATCCTATTGGGTCACACACAAATAGAATGAGTTGGTTGAACTAAGGAAAGAATGATTGAGAGTTTACGTATTTGGCAACTTATGTCACGCAACATAACTAGCCAGCTGGCTAGTTATGTCCGCCTTGACATAACTAGCCACACGGCTACTTATGTCGCGCGACATAACTAGCCACGAGCACGTTTTTGACTGTTCTCCTAATTTGATTAGGAAACATATTTACACTAAAGTAGTATAAATATGTGAGGTCCGTCAACCCTAAGGTACGGCCGAAATTTTCAAGGGAAAAACATAACAAAATACTCTCAATATTCTTCCATAAGTTTTAGGAATCTAGCAATTCCCAACCCGAGAATTGTTCTCGACATTCATATTTGTGTGGATTACGAAAAGAGGGTCTTAGTTTTGTTCAAACAAATCAAAGACCTAGAGTTCAAATCAAGATCCAAAGGAGTTGAAGATTCGAAGATTTGAAGATCAAAAGTTTGTGATTACGAATCACATAATTATCCGTTCGATAGCTCAAGACCGGAAAGCAATTAAGGTTGGTAAATTCTATCTCATAGCAATTCAATTTAATCGTATAGAACGGATCCTAGGGCTTCTTGGGTTTTATGTTTTTAATGCTTAATCTCCATTGCGCATGGACCCGTAAAACCCAACGGTGGTATCAGAGCCCCGTTCGTATGGTTAAGTTTGAATTAACATGCTAGAATGATTATATAAATTGTTTATATGTTCGTTGCATGTTTTTGTATGCGATAGAATTTTGATTGTTTATGTGAAACAATGTGAAAATCGTTTTCGAATTATGTTGAATTAAATACGTAAAAGGGTTGTTTTATATGATTTAATTGCATGTAATCCGAATTGATTGAAATCGGAAATCTCGCGACTCGGCTACCTATGTCGTGCGACATATTAAGCCAAAGGAGGAAATCTAATCTGGCCGGTTATGTCACGCGACATAACTAGCCACTGGCTAGTTATGTCACGCGACATAATAAGCCAAAACCGGGGCGTAATCGCTTGTTCAATTTTTCTGCTATTCTGTGATTGTGTTTACAATCTGATATGTTGATATGAAAATCTGGATGTTATAAAATTGAGTTTATAAGTCCGCGCTAGATTGATTCATTAATATGCATGATTAATTGATTAAAATATGATTTTAATAATTATTGCGATGCATGTTTTATTTGTTCTTACATGTTAAGAATTTTTTTTAAAATTAGATGTTTAGTTGAAACATGATATTTAGTTTCCTAATATGTTTAGATTTAGACATTGTAAATTTTGGATCTTATGATTGTTTATGGAAACAAGTCATAAATACGCGAAATTTAAAAGGAAACTAATTGTTTAAAAAAGGTAGTGATTATGTTGCCAAATCAGAGTTGATTTCTAATTGTGCATGACTAGGAGAGTTCTATCTAAGGAAGAGTTGGTACTTAAGTAGTCCTTGTGGCTCACCTATCTTCCTGGGAACTTACCTGGTGCATGATTTTGACTATCTTTCTGACATGCTTATAATCTACCTTTAAAGAACCTTCATTTAACTTTTAAGTTCTTTATGCCAATTCATGATTAAACACTTGAGACCACTCGGATAGTTTTGGGTGGGCTTGCCATAGCAAGGTACTTTGATTCTATTCCGTTTGCGAGCAAGATGAGGAAATGGTGGTTCCTATACGTTTAATATGAATGAACTTAATTGGGTTATCAAAATGGTTTTGGACCCAAGGCATAAGATGAGATTAAAATATGCTTAGACATATGATGTCTTAAATAAATCTCATAAAAGATCCTAAGAGTCATATATGATATGATTGATGTTTTCTACCTAATTAGTTTAATCTTGAGCGGTGCGCCATAGCGTACTTGAGATTAAATTAAAGATGGATCTTAGTCCTAAGAGTCATATACGATATGATTGATGTTTTCTACCTAATTTAGTTTAATCTTGAGCGGTGCGCCATAGCGTACTTGAGATTAAATTAAAGTTGGATCTTAGCCCATTAAATGCATATTATGCTTATTTGCATTGGAAGGTGTATGACTTAGTGGGAGTATTTATAAAATACATTATTTGTTCTTAAATGATAAATGTGTTGATATTGATATGTGTTCATATAATTTGTATATTTTGTTGTAGAGGTAGCATTACATAATGATAATTGCGATTCGTCCTTATGAAGGACAAAGTTCGAAAGGAACGATACATATAATTCTACGATTGGATCGAAGCCTAAAGAATGGTTCTTGGGTAAATGTGTACGTTCTTGACGAATCCGTTCCTACTGAACCCATTGCAAATGTTGCAAAGGGCAAATAAGGAAGCAACATTAGAAACATATTGATGATTCTGACAATATTGCTTGCCTTGTAATTGCCATTATGTTTAAAGGCTCTTGTGAAGAACCTTGAGTACATGATAACTATTCTTCTGTTCTAGCATAACGCAAAAGGGAAATGTTCCAAGTGCATGCTAGGCAAAAGATATATGTTGTGGTGAAGGCTCTTAATTCATGAGATGAAAGAAGGAGCAATCCGCAAATTGTGTTAATGGTTGACACAAGAAAAGGGTTCATAAAGGAAGGAAAAGAAGGTAAAGCAAAAGTTGCTAAACCTAGGACAAATGTTGTCAAAGCCGAAGAGGCTAAACCCAAAGTGTCTCAAAAGGATGCATTTTGCTATCATTGCAATAATATTGTCATTGGAAGCAAAGTTGCAAGGCTTATTAGGAAGGCCTAAAAGGTGAAGAAGGGCAATATGATTGCTACTACTTCAAGTATCTATATGATAGATATTTTTTCATTTCGACTTCTTGATTCTTGGGTATATGATACCGGATTGGATCCCACATTTGTTTAAATGTGCAAGGAACAAAGAATAGAAAGCTACTCAAATAAGGTAAATTAAACCTATGCATGGGAATGGAGCAAGAGTTGCAACATTAGCCATAAGGGACTTATGAAGTCACTTTACCTTGTGAAGTAGTACTTGTTTTGAACAAGTATGACTACGTTCCAGATTTGAGTAGGAGTATTATTTATGTTTCTTAAATGGATGATGAAGGATATAATTTTCTTATTTTCAATAAGAAGTTTTATATTTATTTAATAATATGCCTTATTGTAATGCATATGTCATTAAATGGTCTTCATATCCTTGAAGATGAGAAACAAAATAATGTTGAAGATATCTATAATATAAATGGAAATCTAAACCGAATAATATGAACAACGCGTTCATATGGCATTGCCGGCTTGGTCAAATAAATAAGAAACATATATCTAAACTCCATTAACATGGACTTTTAGACTCATATGACGATGAATCATTTGAGGAATGTGGATCTTGTTTATTGAGATTATTGATCAAACCACCCTACACTAAGAGTAGTGGGAGGGCTAGTGACTTATTGGTCATTATACATGAGATGTATATGGACTGTTAAGTAGCATTGCTAGGGGAAGACTTCGGTATTTCATCACATTTCACTAAAGACTTATCTAGATATGACTATGTCTATCTGATGAAGTTCGAAGGTGAATCGTTTGAGATGTTTTGAACATTTCAAAGATGAAGTACAAAACAACTTGGTAAAACTGTTAAGTACTTCGATTAGATCGAGGTGATGAATATTTGAGCCAAGAGTTTGACAATCATCTCAAAACTATGAAATTGTTTCAAGAGTTGACTCCACACTGAACACCACTATGAATGGTGTGTCTGAAAGGAGGAATTGAACCTTGTAGGACATGGTTCGTTCGATGATGTGTCAATCAGACTTTCCTATTTCATATTTCCTTTTGAGGATATGCATTAGAAATAATGCGGTTACACTAAATCGAGTCCCTACTAAATCGGTTCCTAAGGCCCCACATGAGATGTGGCATGGAAGAAAACTTAGTTTGTCTTTCATGAAGATTTGGGGTTGCGAATCTTATGTAAAGAGACTTGTCTCTTATAAGTTAGCACCAAATCTAACAAGGTTATTTTCGGATATTGATTTTACAATCACAAAGAGAACAAAATGTTTGTTGCTCTACACGATTTGTTTCTTGAGAAATAGTTTCTCAATAAAGAATCTAGTGGGAGTAAAATTAATCTTGAAAGAAGTTCAAGAACCCGAAAATAATATGGAACCAAGAGTAGAGACAGAACCAAGTTCACAAAGGAGTTGTGAAACCGGTTCAAGATGCACAAGTCCATCGTAGATTGGATAGGTTACGATCCGAACTCAAGAAATAGTGATTTCTCGTTGCGGAAAGTGATGAAGTGGAAGTCATTAAGAATGACGATCCTACTTGCTATCAAGAAGCGATGTCCTCTCCTAATTTGGATAAATGGCTAGGAACCATGGAATCCAAATTACAATCCATGTTTAACAATCAAGTTTTGAACTTGATTGGGCTACCTAAAAGTGTAAAAACTAAAGGGTGCAAGTAGGTCTTCAAAGACCGACATGGATGTGAAGGTGTATACTTTCATGACTAAGGATTGTAACAAAGGGATTTAGGCAAATTCATAGTATTGACTATGTTGAAACCTTTTTCGCTAGTTACAATGTCGAAGTTTGTTAGATTTTCAATTGCCATTATCACATATTGTGACTATGTGATATGACAAATGGATGTCAAACGACTTTCTTTAAATGGAAAGATTATTAAGGATGTGTATAGTACACAACCCGAATAGTTTGATGATCCAAGAAACTCTAATAGAGTATGCATGTTGCAATGATCCATGAGATGGGTTGAAGCAAGCTTAAAGGAATTGGAATCTTCGTTTTGATGAATTGGTCAAAGAGTTTGACTTTATCAAGTACGAAGATGAACCTTGTGTATGCATGAAATTCAGTGGGAGCATGGTATTATTTCTATTGTTTATTACAATGATATCTTAATCATTGGAAAAACAAGTTCCGATACTTAAGACTGTTAAGTCTTGGTCAAGGAAAGGTTTTTCAATGAAAGATGTGGGTGAAGCCGCTTACATCCTTGGCATCAAGATCTATAGAGATGGATCTAGAAGGATAAATTGGTTTGAGTCAAAGTGTTCACATTGACAAGATTCTTAGAAGAGTCTAAGAAGAGTAGCTTGTCAATGGGTCATGGTATTTCTCTTAGCAATACTCATTGTCTTAAGACAACTGATGAGCAAAAGGAAAATGAATGAAGTTCCATATGCTTCGGCATTTGGATCTGTCATGTATGCCATGATTTGTACTAGACCCGACGTCTCATATGCTATAAGCATGATGAGTCGATACCAATCTAATCCTGTGATGAGAACCATTGGATGGCAGTCAAGATGATCCTTAAGTACTTATAAAGAACTAAGGATACGTTCTTGGGATTTGAAAGATTGGAAGTTTAATCTTGTTGTAAGGGTTACATAGATGCTAACTTCCAAACTGACAAAGTTATTTTTAAAATCGCAATTAGGATTTGTGTTTATGCTTATAAGAGGTGCAATTTTGATTGGAAGAGTTCCAAGCAGAAATTGTAGCCGATTCTACTACTAAGGCCATATTTTAGCAACATATGATGTAGCTGAAAGAGGGCAGTTTGGATCAAAAGTTCATTTAGTATTTTGGAAACACTCCAAGTGTTTTTCCAAGTATCACTAATCAGTGAAACTTTTGTTATGACTATAGTGGTGCCACTTGTGCAAACAATGGAACCAAGGTCACAACAGCGATCCAAACACTCACTTAGACGTTCTTCAAGGAATTCATAAAGAATGAGAAGACGTTAAAATATACAAAGTATCAACCGATGATGACATAAGGGATTCACTTACAAAGACCCTCGCACAGGCGGAAGCATGATGGTCATGTTAGATCCATGAGTATTCGATACATAAATGGAGCCTAGTGCAAGTGGGAGGCTTGTTGGTGTAATGCCCTAGGCTTTAGTTATGTTTAACTGAAAACCGTTATGTATCATCTTTATCGTTTATGTTTATTTTTTGATTATTATATAGTTTGCATATTTATTGTAATAATCTACGTCCCTGATTATTAAGAGAATAATTAGTATAATTGTCAATGGATAATCATATGATGATTATATGCATAGAAATGCACATTGAAATTATGGGTACTTGTCATAGAACAAGTAACTGGACTTGACCCGTATGAGATTTATGTCATGGTCAAATGTCATAATTAAATCTCATATGGTCACTTCATTTAGTCCCTAGACCTGAGATTATCATGACCTTACACATGATGAAAGTTATGTTTGATTTTAGTCAAACGGTATCTTAACACGATATCTATAAAGGCTATCTTTGGCATGATCGGATTCATGATGGGAAGGATGATAAGTCAAGATGGAATTTGTCCCTCGAAAGAGAGATGTTTTGCTTGGGCCCCTCAATGAGTGATAATGATGAAAGCGTGTGGCCACACCCCAATATGATTGGACTATCATTATACTCAAGATCGAGAAAGCATTGAACAAATACAAGTTGACGTGGACCATGACTTGTGTTCAATATAACATCGTGAGACAAAGGGAAAAATGGAAGTGTACCATTGGAAACGTGAACTCTTACGTTGTGTTATTTGGGTAGACATAATGGCTTGCTAGAGTCCGCTTATGTCTTATGAGGGTCGATATGATCGGACTCATTGCCAACATAATACAATCCTATTGGGTCACACACAAATAGAATGAGTTGGTTGAACTAAGGGAAGAATGATTGAGAGTTTACGTATTTGGCAACTTATGTCACGCAACATAACTAGCCATCGGCTAGTTATGTCACGCGACATAACTAGCCAGCGGCTACTTATGTCGCGCGACATAACTAGCCACGAGCGTTTTTGACAGCCTGTTCTCCTAATTTGATTAGGAAACATATTTACACTAAAGTAGTATAAATATGTGAGGTCTGTCAACCCTAAGGTCTGGCCGAAATTTTCAAGGGAAAAACATAACAAAATACTCTCAATATTCTTCCATAAGTTTTAGGAATCTAGAAATTCCCAACCCGAGAATTGTTCTCGACATTCATATTTGTGTGGATTACCAAAAGAGGGTCTTAGTTTTGTTCAAACAAATCAAAGACCTAGAGTTCAAATCTGAAGATCCAAAGGAGTTGAAGATTCGAAGATTTGAAGATCAAAAGTTTGTGATTACGAATCACATAATTATCCGTTCGATAGCTCAAGACCGGAAAGCAATTAAGGTTGGTAAATTCTATCTCATAGCAATTCAATTTAATCGTATAGAACGGATCCTAGGGCTTCTTGGGTTTTATGTTTTTAATGCTTAATTCCGCTGCGCATGGACCCGTAAAACCCAACACAATGTATGCTTTTGTTACAGTAGGTAATGGCATCAATCAAATAGGGGGATATTGTTGGGTATGCATACTTTAACCCTCCTCACTTTAGCTTTGATTTGATTGATATCATAACCTCATCTCTATTTTCTGGACTTTAGGCCCATATGTAATGAAGCTTAGACTTCAATTTTTTTTGTATAAGACCATTTTGTAGAATAGGTTTATTTAGGCTTGAAGACTGGCATAAGATGCATTGGACATGAGGTTTCCGTTCAAGAAGTTTCAAACCGCACATATGAAACCGCATTGTGGAATTCATACTTTGAAACCGCACTTCAAAGAACTGCAGTGAATTCCCATTGGTGAATCAGCACTTGCTAAACCGCAGTGCAGTTCCATTCTTAAGACCGCAGTGAAACCTTACTGGTGAAACCGCACGCCTAAATCGCATCTTCACCAAACTGCATCCAATGATTGAAGACTTAAAGATGGACCACTTATGACTGCTGGAATCTACGTCAGCAATATCAAAAATCAACCACCAAATCTTGTCACGTGACTAAGTGTCAGACATGATCTGCAAGGATGCTGAAAAGGTGGCAGATGTCCTTCATCCCTTATTTGCAGCTGAGGTCTCATCAGCTTTATCTGCAACTTCTGTAGCAAAGGACAGTACTTGCTACAGCTGTTTCTAACGGCTACTTTCTTGGTGCTTGGGTATAAATACCCCCATTCTTCAACATTTGAAGATTGCTTGAGAAATTGAAATTACAGTGAGTTCATAAGAAGATTGAAGCTCTGCCCAGAAATATTCAACCCTTTGAATCTTCATCTTCTTCCTTCAAGAAATATTTCCCTTTATCGCCCAAGAATCATTGTGCTCTATATCATATAGATTCAAAGAGTATTGATCTTGTTAAACACACACACCTCACTTGATTAATCACATAGATTATTTATTTGAGATATATTGGTTATAGTTTAGGATCTGATCTTCATAGAATAGATTTTAGATCTGAGTTTGAATACTTGTATCTTTGTAATCTCTCTCATACTCAATATAAAATCTAACTCTTAGAAAATCCAAGACTAACCATCTTGGTAGTGGATGTAGATCATTTACTATTAAACCACTCCAAATATTGTGTTCTTACATTTCTGCATTTCACTTACGGTGCTTGACTGATTATTTTATCTTTATCTGTATGATCTCATTTTAGTTATCCAAGTTGTGAATTGTGTTTGCAGTTAATCTTGTCAAAACCTCACTTATCAGTTTTGTTTGAACGAGATCTTTCACCTGTATTTGGATAGGTTAGTGGTGGTATACTTAGACGACATTGTGGTCTATAGCAACTCAATGGAAGAGCATGTCGAGCATTTGCGAACCGTCTTTTAAGTGCTAAGGAAGAATGAGATTTATGTTAAGAATGAGAAATGTGCCTTTGCACAAGAGGAGGTGCCTTTTCTTGGACATGCCATTGGGCACGGGAAGCTTAAGATGGATGACACCAAGATCAAGGCTATAGTAGATTGGGAGGCGCCAAAGAAAGTTACCAAGCTAAGGTCTTTCCTTGGCTTAGTCAACTACTATCGACGGTTCATAAAGGAGTATTCGGCCAGAGCGGCACCTTTGACGGGCTTGCTTAAGAAAGGAAAATTGTGGGAATGGTCCAAAAAGTGTCAAGAAGCATTTGATGACTTAAAGACCACCGTGAGCCAAGAGCCGTTCCTACCATTACCTGATTTTAGCAAGACATTTGAAGTGCATACCGACGCCTCTGACTTTGTTATTGGGGGAGTATTGATGCAAGAAGGGCATCCGGTGGCGTTTGAGAGTAGAAAGCTCAATGACACGGAACGTCATTATATGGTTCAAAAGAAGGAAATGACGTTTGTCGTCCATTGCCTTAGAGAGTGGTAACACTATTTGATGGGGGCGCATTTCGTAGTCAAGACCGACAATGTGGCAACGGGTTATTTACAAACTTAAAATAATTTATCCCCGAAACAAGCTAGGTAGCAAGATTTCCTAGCGGCGTTCGACTACACGTTGGAGTATAAGCCGGGGGAAGGCCAATGTTGTGGCCGATGCCTTGAGTAGGAAGGCGGAGTTTTCAGCTATGAGCATAGCCAAAGGGGACATTCTTGAGCGGATCAAGGAGGGCCTCGAACATGATCCGATGGCTAAGGAGTTAAATAAATTGGCGGAGAGTGGCAAGAACCAACAATTTTGGGAGTAAGGTGGCTTGCTATACACCAAGCGTCCACTATATGTCCCTAAGTGGGGCAACTTGAGGCGAGAATTGATCATGGAGTGCCACGACACTAAGTGGGCGGGACATCCGGCCAAAAGAGGACATTGGCATTATTGGAGACCGCTTATTTTTTGCCCCAAATGCGGGATAGTGTGGAGTTATATGTGAAGACTTGTCTTGTGTGCCAACAAGATAAGATAGAGAACAAACAACCCGCGGGACTATTGGAGCCATTACCAGTTGCGGAAAGACCTTGGCACTCCATCACATTAGATTTCATAAGCACCTTGCCCAAGTTAGATGGATTTGGGTCCATCATGGTGGTGGTGGACAGATTCTAAAAGTATAGGACGTTCATTCCTTGCACGAAGGATTGCATGGCCGAAGAGGCGGCAAGGGCATTCTTCAAGAATGTGGTGAAGTATTGGGGGTTACCGACAATCATAGTGAGTGATCGAGACCTCCACTCTACGGGAAGGTTGTGAACGGAGTTGTTCAAACTCCTCGGGACGAAGCTCAACTTCTCTACTAGCTTTCACCCCCAAACCGATGCCAAACGAAAACGAAGAGGGTGAATGCTTTATTGGAAGGGTACTTAAGACACTTTTTAAGTGCCAATCAACATGATTGGGCCAAGTTTATGGATGTTGCTCAATTCTCTTGCAACATACAAAGAAGCGAAGCCACAGGAAGGAGTCCATTTGAGTTAGCCGCGGGGCAGCAACCTTTGACTCCTCACACATTGGCATCTATCCCTGAGGGACGTAGTCTGGGTGCGGTCAAGATGGCTAAAACATGGGAAGAGCATGATGATTTGGCCCAAACATGCCTAGAAAAAGCTCGCAAGAAAATGAAGAAGTGGGCAGACGAGAATAGGCGACCTCGTGAGTTCATGGTTGGAGACCAATTCTTTGTGAAGCTACTCCCGCAACAATTTAAAGCCTTAAGGAGCTTGCACAAGGGCTTGATACGGATATACAAGGGTCCATTCCCTATAGTTGCAAAGGTGGGCAAGGTGTCCTACAAGGTCGACTTGCCAAGCACATTGAAGATACACCCGATCTTCCATGTGAGTATGCTAAAACCATATCATTAAGACATGGAGGATCCAAGTCGAGGAGATTCTCACCGAACACCACCCGTAGTCACAAAGTCTTACGACAAGGAGGTAGAAGTAGTGCTTGCATCTAAGATAGTGCGGAGAAGAGAAGTTTCCCCTTCAACGCACTACCTAATCAAATGGAAGGGACTACCCGAGTCTGAGGCTTCATGGGAACCAAGGGAAGACTTGTGGCAGTTCCAAGACAAAATCAAGGCATATGAGGCGACGAGGGAGATGCCGAATTTGGTGGGGGAGGATGTCACACTTTGACAAAGTGGACATACTAAGGAAGCTAAGATTTCTAGAAGGTTCCATATTACCCCAAGAATGCCTTGGAATTATGTAAGTATACGGGAGATTATTCTACAATCCTTCACCTTTTACTACACTTGTAAATACCATAGATATTTTTTAGGAAATATTCTATATAAGTAGATAAATGCCATTTATGTAAATAGATACTAGTCGTTCATTGAGAAGGTGGATGCCTATATAAAGGGGAGGCCCCATTTAGTCAATCCATCCAAAAACTTGTAAACTTATTTAGTAATACAAAACAATTCTCTCAAACTATCTCTTACTTTCTTACTTGTCTTCCTAGCCAAGCTTTTAGCGCACGACGAGGGATCGACTAGGCTGACTTAACTACTGCGAGGGATAGAAAAGGAGCTAATGCCGAACGGTTTGTTGGTAAGAGAACAAGTTCGTGACATTTAGCACTCAAACAAGACACACTTGTGCGTAAGCTCTCAAATAGAATAGTGAAAAACTACTAAAACTTATGTCATGAAATGATTTTTTTTTTTAACCCATAATAATCAAGTTTTTAAAAATAATCAAGTAAGCCTGCAATTATGGAGAATGAATAATTGAGATTAATATTCAATGAAACGTAGTAGTCCTGATGTTGACCCTAGTTTGAGACAAATGAAATTGTTCATGCCAAGGAGTTTGTCCACCCATTATTGTGACACGTAAACCCTACTTTTCAATCAATAATCGAAAGTATCAATTTAACTCGAGGTTATGATAACTTAATCTTGACCGTCCTCTCAAACAGGAGCTATCAATGACCATAGGCAGGAGCGGTGCCAAATTCCTAATTAGAACCCAGTTTCAATCACTCATTCAATTGTCAATGACCCCAAGAATGACAGAAATTGAGAGAATATTTACCATATGTGCATCAATCCTATTATCACTATCCTATTCCTATTACATAACCTCAAAAATCCAAAAATGGATATACAGATTGATCTTTATACTACCCATATTCTATATCTTCACCATCCTCCCTCTCTATCTCTCCTTCACTTTGACCCGATTCATCACAAGTTTCTTCATCTCCTGGTTAGGCAACCTCAAGCTCATCCTCTTATGCTTCAATAAGGGTCCCCTCTCATGGGGGGCGGGCTCACCGTGCTCCCTTCTCCTCTTCATCACCGTAGCCGCTCTCCCCTGCAAGATCAAGCTAAACATCGACCGCCCACATTCAAATTCTTCGATTCCTACAAAACCCACAAAAATTCCTCTAAATCTTGCAATAAAGACCTTACTTTTAGCTATACTAATCACAATGCTGCACAATTACAGTATGCACCCCAAGCTTGTACTGGTGTTGTACCTTTGCTTGCTCTATCTCAACGTAGACGTTCTCGTCGCTTCTTTCAGTAAGGTGGTTCAAGCCCTACTAGGAGTAGAGCTCGAACCACCTTCTGATGAGCCTTACCTTTCAACCTCGCTTCAAGATTTCTGGGGACGGAGATGGAACCTCATGATAACAAATATACTGCGCCACAGCGTATACCTTCCCGTAAGAGCCGCTGCCATTCGCTTACTGGGGAAGGACAAGGCCTCACTGGTGGCTGTTTTTGCTTCTTTCGTTGTGTCCGGTCTAATGCACGAGTTCTTCTTGTTCTATTACCTAACGGACCGTGTGGAACCCACGTGGGAGATGACCTTGTTCTTTTTGATCCATGGGGTTTGTGTTATTGTGGAGATGGTCGTAAAGAGGAAGTTGGCCGACGGCCGGTGGTGGCTGCCGCCATATGTTTCGATGCCGTTGACTCTTGGGTTTGTGGTGATGACTTGTGTTTGGTTGTTCCTTCCACCGATTATAAAATCTGGATTGGATGTGAAGGTGATTGGGGAGTTTATGCTATTTTTGGAGTATATAAAGAACAAGTTGCAGTTTATTTTTAGGGGAAATTGTATTTTGAGCCCCAAAGTTTAGGGGGTGTTATTAATATGGACTTCATTCTATTACTAATTACAATAGGGTCCAAAGTTCATATTATATGTTAACATTTTAAGGTTTTTAATCAATTTTGTTAGAAAAATTCGTTAAATGATCACATACAAGTCATGTGTCATTTAACGAAGGATATTTTTGAACACAAATTCTTTCGTTGTTGTTATAATGCAAATTAAATGAAAATAAACTAACCATATAAGCACTCAAATAATTTATAACTTTATAAGATTCAAGAAATACCATTGTACCTCAAACAAAACCTTACCCCTGCTCTCCCCTCTCACACACACACTTTGTCTCTCCCTCTCTCTCTCTTTAACTTTCAATCTCTACCCCCATCCTCTTATTGTTCTTTCAATCCACCCACCTCCATCAGCTCATCCAGCATCACCCCCCACCTTCCACTCGCCACCCCAACCCTACCCATCGTCGCCGCCTTCCTTGCCCCTCTCTCCCAATTCTCCGGCCGCCGGAGATACAAGTGAACCAATAGAGTTTCTATCTCGTTCTTGGAGTGTCTCTGCTCTAGAAGTTTCTAAAGCTCTGCCCCACCTCAACTTCTCTCCAAGACCTTCAGTGTTGCCGCCTTTCTCAACACTACCACCGGAATTATACCTGAGGATATTGCCGACGAGGTGGAGGAGGCTGCCTCTGTTTCCGCATTTGTATCATCTGAGACTTCACAGATTTTTATGTAACGTATATTGTCACAATCTGTAAGTAAATTTTTCTCTGTAAATTATTTTAATTTAATGCTTTAAATTATTTCCCAAGAAAAATTTCCTTGTTTCAAGAACGGTTCATTCCCATAATCTTGAAAATAAAATAAAACAACAATTTATTTGTACAAAAAGACAATTGAAATGCCCAACAAAAATAAGAAAACTACAAACTATAAAATTCAAGGATCAGGTAGATAGAGATAGCAAAATTCTCATACCCACATGAGGAAAAAGATGAATATGTTGGGAGTAGAGAGAGAAAGTTAAAGAGGGAGAGAGAGAGAGAGAGAGAGAGAGAGAGAGAGAGAGAGAGAGAGAGAGAGAGAGAGAGAGAGAGAGAGAGAGAGAGAGAGAGAGAGAGAGAGAGAGAGAGAGAGAGAGAGAGAGAGAGAGAGAAAAAGTGTGTGTGAGAGAGGAGAGAGGAGCGGGGCAAGATTTTGTTTGGGGTACAATGGTAGCTCTGAAATTTTATAAAATTATAAATCAGTTGAGAGACTGTATGGTTAATTTATTTTCATTTAATTTTGATTAAAACAACAACGAAAGAATTTGTGTTAAAAAAATATCCTCCGTTAAATGACACGTGACTTGTACATGATCATTTAACGGATTTTTTTTTAACAAAATTGATTAAAAACTCTAAAATGTTAACAGAATATGAACTTTGTACCCTATAATGTAATTAGTGATAGAATGTGACCATTTTAGAAACACTCCCTAAACTTTAGGGTCCAAAATGGAACTTCCCCCTATTTTTATGTATCTTACGTAGGGATGACAATTTTGAACCGAACCGTGGATACCCGAACTGAATCGAACCGAAGTTGACGGTTATTAACTGGTTTGACTGGATATGGGGCGGATAATGGGAAATAACCGAAATGAATTTTAATTAATTATTTTCTAAATAAAATAAATATGAAATATTGTGGTGAAATTATAATATTTGAAATATTAAAGAAAAAGTTTATAAGTGTTGAGGTGCTTTAGCGTATTAGTGGAATCCTAAGGGTGTTAGTTGTATTGTCTAAAACCTTGGAGGAGCTAAAGTGTAAAATGGGTAATGTTTATCTTTGATTTTAATGAAGAAGCTTCACTACAAGAAAATCACGTTTTAGCGAAGGATATTTTCGTCGCTAAAGAGGAAAAATCTGTCGCTAAAGGTATTTAGCGACGGATTAGCGACGAAAATTTTCCGTCATTAAAACCCTTGTCGCTAAACGACAGCGACAGATTTTTGAGCCGTCGTTAAGTTAACGACGGATTATTCCGTCGTTAAACTCAAAAATCCGTCGCTAATGTTGAGAAAGGGACTATCGATTTTGATTGTATTAGCGACAGATGTAACGACGGAAATTTCCGTCGCTAAAATTTATTACATATTTTCACAATTTTATTAATTTTTTTAAATTTTCTATTTTCAATATTTTTAAAATTTTCTATAGTAAATTCACCTCTGATTTCCAAAGAAATCAAGAAAACTAGGAAAAATAAAATATATTCACAGTAGCACCTATGTTTTCGTTAATTATATATTGTAAAATTAATTACATACTTCAGTGTAAAAACAGCAAAATCCGAACTATTGTGATGGAACAACTTAGGCGACGACTACCGTAATATCATCATACTTCCCTCTAGTATTCTTTAGCTCAACTCCGGCCATCTGAGCAGCCGCCGCAAAAGGACTAAAATCTGTTCCCAAAGCTTTCTTGCGTGCAAACTTAGCAATCTTACAAGCCAAATCCTCTGCCGTTTCTCCGTTCTGAAGTCCCATCACCACCAAACTCTCAATCTCAAACACATACACATAATCAAACAACCCATCCGTGCTGGCAACAATAACATCTCCCGCCACCACCGGAGCCGTAATCTTCACAAATTCATAGCAAATTCATTTCCTTTCCGTTCGCGTATTATTGTTCGTGAAGTCAAGGAGATCGTATCTATCCGAAAAAAGATTTTCTTATTTTCGAATTATTCCAGTAAGTTATTATGATTCCCTTCATTTTCTTGCTCATTCCATGTTAAATTGGATCTTGTTGTTGTTTGAATTGTTTTTGGTATTTTGGAACCTTTTTAATTGAGTTGGAATGGTAATGGAAGGATATGAACTAAGTTTGGTGATAGAGTGATGGTTTAAGTTGAAAGAATAGTGGTATAAGTGATATTAAGATGTTAATGGCTTAAGTAGAAGTGTTGCATGTGGTTCTTGCCCTTTTGACTTGAGTTAAAATGTGAGAAAATAGTTTGGAATGAGTTGGCTGAAGTTGGGTTTGTGGTACTGAGGTTGAACAAGTAAGGGTATGAGCAAAGTTGATTAAGGTTGATGATGTGCTGATGTTGCTGCTCTGTTTCTGAATTCTGGGGAAGGGCACGAGTCGTGCCCTGTGGCACGAGTCGTCCCCTCAAAAATTGGAAGAGTCGTGCCCTGTGGGACGACTGTACCAGAGGGGGTGTTTAAGTGGCACGAGTTGTGCCATAGGGCACGAGTCGTGCCCTGCCCTGTTGACTCTGAATCATTTTTCAAGCAATAAAAACCTAATCTACCTAGTATATAATTAAACCCTCTTTGACTATAATTAAAGTACAACACTTTAGCTTTTCAATGATATCTTAATTGGTCAAAATGGATATGAGGAAGAGGTTTAAATATTGTACGGAATATGGTTGGAAGCCTTGATTGGAACTTAACCAAAGTTATTCAAAACTTGGTAATTTGGTCTTGAACCTTTATAAAGGTTACTCATTGTTGTATAGTTAACATGTAGGGCTTGTTTGTGATATATGGTTCCCTTACTTGGTTATCTATTCATGGTTTGTGATTCAAATAGTGTATGAAATATATGTTGCACTATTGTATTGATTTGAACATGAGTATGAATACCATGTTGTTATTTTGTTATCCCTATGGTGGATTTCTTTTCAAGTATCTATTATGTGCTTGAACGTGTTTCAATCAGCTGATGTTTAGGGGTATAATGGAATACGATCAATTATGGAAATTGTTCTATAAGGTGATCGAATTACATTATACCTGTGACTGTCCCCTTCTGTGGCCACAGATTGGGGTTATAGCTTCAATATTGAGCCAAAAGCCTTACATATTGCTAGTATCTTATATGGTTCTCTGAAATATGAGTCTTATAAGATGTGAATATGCCTAAGCAGTTCACAAATGAAGGGAGTTTACTCCCACGTTGTACGACTTATTGTTCCGACGGGAAAGGTAAACTGAGGTAACGTAATGTGTTTACCGCTTTACCAATGTGTTTGTGAGCAACCTTGTTAGGTGTTGCATTTTACTTGGCATATTGTTGCATTCATAATAGCTTATTGAGATTTATTTTCGCCCCTTCTCCCTTTACTGTTTTAGAACGCACTGAGAAAGGAGGACCAGCCCAGTGAGGACGGAAAGGAGTTTGGACGTGGTTCTTTTTGGGTTGTCAGGGTATGTGTATAGATGGTTGGTTGGGAGTAGTTTGGAATGTTACTCTTTTGGACCTTATGTATTGAACAACTTTTGTATAACTTTACATTTGTAGTATTTTGTAACTAAAATGGGTTATCTTTTCAAAGTTTGTTATAACTTTCCTCCAAGTGGAGATGTTTAACTTAGTTTTACAATTAAAGTATGAAAGTTGGTTTTCTTTTCAAGTTAAGTAAAAGTTTTAAAAATTTAGGTGGTTTATTATAGTAAGGGGACCCTCCTGCTCGGGCCACGAGCTAAGGTTTCGGGTCGGGGTCCCCACAGTTGGTATCAGAGCTCGGTTTAGAAGTCAAGGGTAGATGTCTAGATTAAGGGGGAGTGTGTGATAACTGACGACGAGTGTTTGATGCAGGAGTTTGTTCAATGGTGGGGAATGAAGATGATCAGCATAGAGCTCCGGAGAATGAGGGTAATGCCGAGGGAGGTGGTAATCAGCACGCAGAAATGATGAATATGTTCAGAGTCTTTTTGCAAAACATGGCAGCTCAAGGTCAAGCTCAACATCATCAGGAGGGTCGTCACGGGCACGGATTGGAGAAGTTTGTGAAGATGGCTCCACCTAATTTTAATGGGGATCCAGATCCGTTGAAGGCAGAAAGGTGGCTTGAGGCGATGAACAAAATATTTGCAGCTATGGAGAGTCCGGATGAAGAGAAAGTGAGATGTGATGTTTTCAAGCTGGAAGGACCCGCAGAACATTGGTGGCATATTGTGAAGGATAGTTGGGATCGTGACCACACGCCTCAGATATGGGAGAACTTTACCCGCAAGTTCAAAGATCACTTTATTCCGATAGTTACACGGGACAAGACGGAGGTTGAATTCTTAAGGCTAGAGCAAGGGACGATGATAGTGGCCCAGTATTCTGGAAAGTTCACAGAGTTGGCTAGGTATTGTCCTCATTTGGTTCCAGAGGAAGAGAGACGAGTTTACAGGTTCGTGAAAGGGTTGAGATTGGAGTTCAGGAAGTAGCTGTTGACGCACGACTTCACTGACTTTCAAGAGGCAGTGAATAGAGTGTACCGGATTGAGAATGATATTGAAGAGCACCGGGGTAAATCCGAAGGTGGTTGTGGAAGTAAACCGAGATTTCAAGGTCAAGGCTCCAGACAGAATAGAGGGCAACAAAGTTTTTCAGCCCCGGGGGTAGTTAGAGGAGGAAATGTGGCGGCTCTAACAACTCGTCCGGCTTCAAGTCAATTTGGGACGGTGTGTAGCTTTTGCAAGAGAGTAGGACATTCGGAGGATATGTATTGGAGCAAGCAAGGCAAGTGCCTTGAATGTGGAGCAGCAGGTCACTTCAGGAGGAATTGTCCTAGGCTACAATGGGGGCAAGCTTTGGGTAGTTGACAAGGTGGTCAGAGAGGTGGTGTGAAGAGGGACAACGAGGGGAAACCGAAGGATAAAGTGCAAGGCTGAGTGTTTGCTTTGGGTCGAGGAGAGGTAGATCCCAATGTTGTCATTAGATGTATAGTCCCTGTCTCAGGAATTAAGGCCCACATTCTTATAGACCCTGGGTCTTTCCATTCTTTTGTGGCATCTCATTTTGCATTTGCATTGCATAAACTGCCTGAGATTATGCCTTATGTGCTGGAGGTCTCTACTCCTATGGGAGAGTGCCTTGCATCTTCTTTGGTTTATCATGGTTGTGATGTGAATATATGTGGGCATGTATTGCCAGTGGATTTCGTAGAGTTACCAATCCGTGATTTTGATGTGATTCTTGGTATGGATTGGTTGAGTAGTTGTCATGATTTGGTAGACTATCGTAAGAAGCGAGTCTCCTTTTCTATGCCTGATGTGCCTCTGTTTGTGTTTGATGCGGATAAGTTTTTATTTGGTATTCATGTTATATCTGCTTTAAAGGCTAGGAAAATATTGTCTAAAGGGTGTGAGGGGTACTTGGCTTATGTGTTAGATTCAAGTAAGAAATCCCCCGAGTTATCTCATGTTCCAGTTGTGAATGAATTCGTAGATGTGTTTTCAACTGAATACTCTATGCCTCCGGATAGGGAAGTGGAGTTTTGCATTGATTTAGTGCCAAGTACCTCACCAATATCCAAAGCACCATATAGAATGGCTCCACACTACTAGAAACAGGCCTTTTACCGACGGAAATTTCCGTCGGTAAATCCGCTTATTCGTCGGTAAATGGTTATTACCGACGGAATGAGTCCGTCGGGTTCTGTCGGAAATAATTGGTTGGTAATACCGACGGACAAATTCCGCCGATATTTTCGGCGGATTGTCCGCCGGAAAATCTAAAATTCCGCCGGAAAACGTCCGTCGGAATTGAGTTACGCCGGCCGGTTAACCGGAGAAATAGCCGGAGGTTACCGATGGAAATATTCGTCGGTAAATATTAAAAAAATAAATAAATAAAACCCATTACCGACGGTTATAACCGTCGGTAAACATAAAATTTACCGTCGGATATGCCCGTCGGAAATCTAAACCGAAACCGACGGATATATCCGTCGGTAATGAGTTTTATTATTTAATTTTTTATTATTTTCCGACGGATATTTCCGCCGGAAATTAGAATTATTTATTTTTTTGATTAATTTACCGACGGAAATATCCGTCGGTAAACTGGCCAGATTTTAAAAAAAAAAATCTATTTTATTATTAAACCACCTGTAAACCTGTCAAACCTGTTTTAAACAAATCCCAACATAAAATAAACACAAACAAAGGGAAAAGGGGTAATAGGAAAGGGAAAATATTTTGTTTGAACATCAAATAAAGTGAAACTGTATCAAACAACGTAAAGCGAAAGGGAAAAGGGGAAAGGGGAAAAGGGGAAAGGGAAAAGGGAAAGGGGAAAAGGGGAAAAGGAAATTGTTTCGCTTGGGGAAAAGGGAAGGGAAAGGGAAAGGGAAACAAAATATATTTGTTTACATTACATGCCAGCCAAATAAAATGAATGTCAATCAACCACGACCCCGACCACGAGCGCTGCCGCTACCGCTACCATCGCCACTACCACCGCCACTTCGCCTAAGGTATTGATCGACTGAGTCATCAGAAGCGTTACCGCTATTACGTGGCTGTGGCTGTGGCTGTGATTGCAAATTCATGGTAGCCAAGTATTGTTGCATGCGCTGCTCAAGTTGTTGCTCCAATATACTCTTCACCTGGGCCTCCACTGGTCTCGCATCCCGGGTCTCGCATCCGGGTCTCGCACCCGGCCTCCACCTGGCTCGATCCGCTCTGCTCTACTCGCCTCTCAACCTCTCTGTTGACCCGATCATCAAACGCTTCTTGATCCACATGATGACTGCCGCCGGAGGAAGAAGATGAAAAGTATTGCGTAGTAGGGCTGCGGAATGGCATGTTAAAATACCCCGCACCATGTCCTCCGAATCCAGGCAAGCGGTCTCCCTTTGGTTGCTTGTCTCGGAGGACAATGGCCGCCTAAAGCTTTTCACGAAAGGTGGGCCGCTCGGTGCTCTCAGGAGCCAAACTTCCTTCTTCAATAGCCTCCTCACGAGCCCCCCTATCATACTCTTCCTGAAAAAAAAAATACATTATATTTCTTTAACTAAATAATATATAATTTACTAATAGAAAATACTATTAACACTTACAAAAAGGGTCTGGTAATAAGGATTGACCCATTGTGGCCCTGAGCCATCAGCAGCCTCCGTAATATGTGTAGCCAGAAACACAGCAGCAGCATCAGCCTCATCATCTCCGTGTTTCTTACGCTTAACATATAAAAAAATTAAAACTTTAAAAAGCCTATCAAATAATAACAATATATGAATCAAATAAAGTATTGCTTAATTTACAAACGGATAATAAATGAAGTAAGTTTACCATTCTGGACCAAGTCTCGCTGAAGTTAATTGATCCTCCAGTGTGCACACTCCCCCGCCCCTCTTGTGAGTTCCTATTCTTCTTTGCAATTTCTGAACTTTTTTGAAATTTCTCACTGTTCCAATACTCTTCCCACTGCTCCCACGCACTAGTGGAGAAATTAGCTGGAGGCAAACCATCATTTAGCCACTTTCTTTTCATGTCGTACACTTTCCCAGCGTACCGCTTAGCAACCAATTTCTTGAAAGCCGCCTCGATTTGAACGTCGGTAAACCCAGGGCATGAATATATGTGCTACAAAAATAGTAAAAGTAGTTAAATAAACAAGGGAATAGTCTACAAACTTTACAAAGGAAAGAGAATTAAGAAATTTTACCCGAAACTGGCTATACCAGATAGCGTACACCTCTTTTGATATTGACTTCGGGGTGGGATAAAATCCCTCAAAATTATACCCGCTGAATAAATCCCCAAACCATCTAGCGGGATCTTGACAACCACCATGTATAAACCTATAAGATATTAATTGAAAAACAATATATCAATATATATACAAATAAAAAGACAATAATAAAATGTAAACATTATATATATGACATTTACAATTAAATAATACTTACTGGCCACTGGGAGAGATAGATATTTCCATTTTTCCATCCTCATTAATAATTGCGTCCAAGTTAACCCGTCCGGATGGTTCACTAACTGGAACACTAGAGCTTACATTACCTTGATCGCTCAAATCATCATCACTACGTCCGAACTGCACGTAGAGCCCCTCCCTCCAGCCCTTGGAGAAACAAGACGATGGAGAAAACTCGCAACCTTGCCTCTCTTTGAACGATTGCCACCTCGACCCGACATATCTAAACTAGTATATTATATATACAAATAAAAACAATATATCAATATATATACAAATAAAAAGACACTTCATTTAGGATGTGAATAATTTTAAATATTAATATTTAATTCTTTGTTGTTAAGTATATCATTCTCTAGGGTGAAAGGACAATTCATGTCCATTAGGTTTAGAATTGGGGTCGGCTTCTATCCCATCCCGAAATACACGTATGAATTGCAAATATCACTTTGTCTACTTGCTTTATAATCGAAAATCAAGCAATTTTAATAGACAATAATGATATTTACAAATCATATAATCGTGCATAATTTTTATTTTTATTCATTACCATAACATGCATAATTTTGATCAATAAACAAGATGAGAGTCGTTATCATCCACAACAATCAAAACCCTATCTCAGCCTTAGACCAAGAAAGACGAGCAAACAAGTTCTCATTGTTTGAGCAAAGGATTTTCTGCTTAATATAGGTTTTCGGTTTATGTCCTCCTCTCTAAGGATCTCAAACATCGCGGCCATGTTCTTGTCGATTACTTTGTTTTACTCTTCCCTTTGGTGGTATACGGTCACAAGTAAAAACAAGGTAACGATATAACACCAGTGAAGAGAAAACGAGCTTCCCTCAATTTTTTCAATCTCCGCCCTTCCATTTACCCGAAGATCGATTGCGGAATCTTCCTCGCCAGGCTTGAAAGGCGGCGGTGTTGCCCTCGATCTCACGGTTGCTTTGCATGTTTTGCGAAGTAACCATGAGATTGAGAGCAACACCGCCACCTTTCATGCTCATGAGGAAGATTCTCGCAATCAGATCTTGGGTAAATGGAAGGTGGAGATTAAAAAAATTGGATAGAAAGTTCTTTTTTCTCTTCACTGGTGTTATACTGTTACCTTGTTTTTACTTGTCACCGTATACCACCAGTAAGAGAAAATAGACACTGACAAGAACATGGCCGTGATGTTTCGCATCCTTAGAGAGAAGAGGACAAAGGAAACCGTAAAACTCTTATTAAACAGAAAATCCTTTGCTCAAACAAAGAGAGAACTTATTTGCTCTATCTTTTTTATCAAAGATGGACGGATTTTGATAGCCGTGTGTGAGAAAGACTCTCATCTTATTTATATATATATATATATATACATATATGTATATTTTTATTTTTATTTTTATTTTTTATTTTTTATTTTTTTTTATTATTATATTTATTATTATTATTATTATTATTATTATTATTATTATTATTATTATTATTATTATTATTATTATTTATTATTATTATTATTATTATTTTATTAATATTATGTTATTATTATTTATTTTATTTATTTATTTTTTTGTTTTTTTTTTTTTTTTTTTTTTTTTTATTTTTATTTTTTATTTTTTATTTTTTATTATTATATTTTTTATTATTATTATTATTATTTATTATTATTACTATTATTTTATTATTTATTTTATTTTTTATTTATTTTGTTTTTTTATTTTTATTTTTTATTTATTTTATTTATTTTTTATTTCATTTTTTTAGACATTCACCTTCTCATCGTCTCAATATGAATATCCAAAACCTTTTAAAATTTGCTCTCCAAGAGTAAATTTGGAACTTTTTGGACATTCATTTTGGGACGGAGGGGTATCATTAAGGGGGAGATCTGTGATGCTAATTAAGAACAAATTATCCATAGAAAACACGAAGCCAAACCTAAAAAGGAAGTAAGGACAAATTATAGACCGAGCTACGAGTTATCCTTCACAAAAGGAAAGATTTTAACAGCTAAACAAAACTCACCCACAAAATCAGCAAGTCTCAGTAGGCAAAAACTATCACATTCAAGATTTCGAGAGAAACTACATTAAACATCAATACAAAATCCCTTAATCCCACTCTCAAAATTGAAGTAAACCCCTTTTAATCCAGTCTAAATTAAGTCAATTTGATGCAAATCGCAATCAAAATGACAACATAAGCTTAAAAATCAAGTAAAAACATAACTAATAATGATCAAGTTCAATGAAATATTCTTTTACCCATTCAACCATTTTCCAAAGCTGGTTTAATATACTTACTCCCTCTCCCTAAAATGAGTGTCCTTATTTTACTAATAAAGTTACCAAATTGCTCATATGTGCATTTGTATCCTATAATGTAGACATTAATGGTATATTATGTACATATGCTACTAAAATGGCTTAACTTTCTTAATTTCCTTGAAAACTTGAAAATGGCACTCATTTGGGGGATATAGAGTATACTAATTATACACAGTTAATTAATTTTGCATACACAGTTAATTATTTTACTAATAAAGTTACCAAATATACTTTCTTAATTTTTTTCAACAATTATACATACACAGTTACCAAATATACTTTCTTAATTTTTTTCAACAATTATACATACACAGTTAAGTAATTTTTTTCAAAATTAGGCAAAGATTTGTAATCAATACTTGAGAGAGAGAAATCTAGTGAGAGAGAGAGAGAAAGAGAGCTTACCGGCGACGGAGACAACGACAGCGAACGGCGGGCTCGGGGGCAACGGTAGAGACTAGGGCGACTGCGAGAGAGAGAGAGAGAGAGAGAGAAAGCGAGTGAGAGAGAGAAATCGAGTGAGAGAGAGAAAGGGATTGAGAGAGAGAAAGAGAGCTTACCGGCCGGCGACGAAGACGTCAACGGCGAACGGCTTCCACGGCGGAGACGGCGTTTGTTCGCGAATTACTGATGAGAGAGAGAGAGAGTGAGAGGGAGAAATCGAGTGAGAGAGGAATTAAGCGATTGAGAAGAAACTTACCGAAGACGGCGACGGCAACGACGAGGCGCTAGGGTTCCGTTCGCGAACTGAGAGAGAGAGGAGAGGGCGTACGTAAAATGAAGGCGTAATTAAGAAATGGGAACTTTTTCATTATATATAGGGCGTCTTTACCGATGGACGTGGCCGTCGGTAATACCGACGGACAGTGTCCGTCGGTAATACCAAGGAATTACCGACGGACATTTTTAAATTACCGACGGACTACACGAAATTTAAAAAAAAAAATTCCCGGTAAAATAAAATTAATTTCCGTCGGTATCCGTTTGTTTTTCGTCGGTATTACCGACGGATTGGGTCCGTCGGTAAATGTCCGTCGGTAAATACCCTGTTTCTAGTAGTGCCAGCTGAGTTGAAAGAGTTGAAGACTCAGTTGCAAGAATTGTTAGATCAGGGCTTCATTCGTCCGAGTGTTTCACCATGGGGAGCATCGGTTTTGTTCGTAAGGAAGAAGGATGGCACGTTAAGATTGTGTATCGACTATAGATTGTTGAACCAAGCAACTATTAAGAATAAGTAGCCTCTTCAGCATATTGATGATTTGTTCGATCAACTTCAAGGTTCCTTGATCTACTCCAAGCTTGACTTGCGTAGCGGATACCATCAGTTGAAGATTCGACCGGATGACATCTCAAAGACAAATTTCTCTCGTAACGAGGTATGGCCATTATGAATTCGTGGTTATGCCTTTCGGGTTAACTAATGCGCCAGCGGTATTTATGGATATGATGAACAGAATTTTCAAGCCCTACCTTGATAGTTTTGTGGTGGTTTTTATTGATGATATTCTTGTCTACTCCAAATCCCGGGAAGATCATGAGAAGAATTTGAGAAATTTTTTATCTGTGCTTCGTGGGAAACAGTTGTTTGCAAAGTTTAGCAAGTGCGAGTTTTGGCTTGAACAAATTTCTTTCTTGGGTCATGTGGTATCAAGTTCGGGGATTTTCGTGGATCCTTCTAAGATTGAAGCCGTAGTCAATTGGAAGCAGCCTTCAACTGTGACAGAAGTCCGTAGCTTTCTTGGGTTGGCGGGGTACTACCGAAGGTTTATTGAAGGATTTTCCAGAATTGCAACTCCTTTGACAAGATTGACGCGGAAGGATATACCATTTGTGTGGGATTCAAAGTGTGAAGCAAGCTTTAATGAGTTGAAGAAGAGATTGACAACAGCTCCAGTTCTTACCCTTCCAGATGGTTGCGAGAACTTTGTGATTTTCAGTGACGCCTCGAAAGAAGGATTGGGTTGTGTTCTTATGCAAAATGGGAAAGTGATTGCGTATGCCTCGAGAAAGTTATCACCGGCGGAGCAGAATTATCCTACCTACGACATGGAGTTGGCTGTTATTGTATTTGCGTTGCATAAGTGGAAACATTACCTATATGGGACGAAATTCGAGATTTTCACCGATCATAAAAGTTTGAAATATTTGTTTACCCAGAAAGAGTTGAACAACCGGCAAAGGATATGGTTGGAGCTATTGAAGGATTATGACTATGTTATTTCGTATCATCCGAGAAAGGCGAATGTGGTGGCGGATGCGATTAGCCGGAAGGCTTATTTATCAACCTTGAGGTCTCGAGAGTCGAGGAGTGAGATGATATTTGCGAATGTCCGAGCAATCCCTACTTTATATGGAGATCTTAAGGAAGCTCAACAAAGTGATAGAGAATTGAAGAAAATTTTGGGGCAAGTGCAAGATGGAAAGACCGAGGAATTTGTGTTGAATAGAGATGGAATTTTAACCTTCCAAGGCAGAATTTGCATTTCGTCTTCATCGGAGATCAAAAGGCGAGTTTTAGAGGATGGCCACAAATCAAGATTTGTTATTCATCCGGGAAGTACGAAGATGTACCAAGATTTGAAGAGAGACTATTGGTGGAATGGAATGAAAAGAGAGATTGCGGATTTTGTATCAAAATGTTTGAATTGTCAACAAATCAAGGCTGAGCATCAGAGACCCGCGGGGCTACTTCAACCGTTAGATATTCCGGAGTGGAAGTGGGAAGGAATCTCTATGGATTTTGTGACTGGACTACCTCCGACCTCGAAGAAGATGGATGCTATTTGGGTGATAGTGGACAGATTGACAAAGTCGGCTCATTTTCTGCCGGTGTCAACAAAGTATTCGATGGAGAGGTTAGCTCAACTTTATATGCGAGAGATTATTAGACTTCATGGAGTACGGGATAGTATTGTATCCGATAGGGATCCGAGATTCACCTCGAGATTTTGGAAGGCGTTGCACGAAGCTTTGGGATCTAAGTTGAGTTTTAGCACGGCATTTCATCCTCAAATCAATGGGCAGACCGAGAGAACCATCCAGATTCTTGAGGATATGTTAAGGGCTTGTGTGATGGATTTCACTTATCTTGGGAAGATCATTTGCCGTTAGTTGAGTTTTCTTATAATAACAGCTATCAGTCTAGCATCAAGATGGCTCCTTATGAGGCGTTGTAAGGGAGGAAGTGTAGATCTCCAATGTGTTGGGACGAGATTGGGGAAGCGAGGCTTTGGGGTCCGAATTTGGTTAGAGATTTAACGGAGAAGATCAAAGTGATTCGAGATAGATTGAAGATGGCTCAGAGTAGACAGAAAAGCTACGCCGACAATAGAAGAAGAGACTTATCATTTCAAGTTGGTGACTTCGTGTTTTTGAAGATCTCTCCGAGGACTTGGATTAAAAGGTTTGGTAATAATTGGCTCCGAGATTTGTGGGTCCGTTTGAGATTTTAGAAAAGATTGGTGAGTTGGATTATCGTTTGGCTTTGCCTCCATCTCTTTCATCTCTTCATGATGTTTTCCATGTATCAATGTTGAGGAAATATTGTTATGACCCTTCTCACGTCTTGAGTTCTCCTCCCGAAGATATTCAAGCGGATATGACATATGTAGAAGAGCCGTTTAGAGTCTTGGAGTTTCAAGTTCGAGAGTTGCGAACTAAGAGTATTCCGGTAGTAAAGATCCTTTGGAAGAATCATACTATTGAAGAAGCTACTTGGGAGTTAGAGTCAGAAATGCGTGAAAAATACCCTTGGTTGTTTGAGCGTGCAAGTAAGTAAATTTAAAATTCGGGGCGAGTTTTCTTTAAGGGGGAGTGAGTGTCACGACCCTAATCATAGGCACCCTTTTTGCACATGTTGAGCACGTGGGGGTGGGGTGTGTAGCATCTCATTCTATGCCTTTTGTGATATTTGAAATGTTTATGTGTTTATTTTGATATATTGATAACTTATGTGAATTTTAGGATGTTAATAAATAAATTTTAATTAATTATTGTCTAAATAAAATAAATATGAAATGTTGTGGTGAAATTATAATATTTGAAATATTAAAGAAAAAGTTTATAAGTGTTGAGGTGCTTTAGTGTATTAGTGGAATCCTAAGGGTGTTAGTTGTATTGTCTAAGGCATTGGAGGAGCTAGAGTGTAAAATGGGTAATGATATCTTTGATTTTAATGAAGAAGCTTCATGTTTACTTCCTCAGCATAATTCCTTCATCCTTGTTCCATGAAAAGAGCCAAACTAGGTTAATCTTCACAAATTCATAGCAAATTCATTTCCTTTTCGTTCTTCGATCCGTTAGCGTATTATTGTTCATGAAGTCGAGGAGATCGTATCTATCTGAAAAAAGATTTTCTTATTTTCGAATTATTCCAGTAAGTTATTATGATTCCCTTCATTTTCTTGCTCATTCCATGTTAAATTGGATCTTGTTGTTGTTTGAATTGTTTTTGGTATTTTGAAACCTTTTTAATTGATTTGGAATGGTAATGGAAGGATATGAACTGAGTTTGGTGATAGAGTGATGGTTTAAGTTAAAAGAATAGTGGTATAAGTGATATTAAGATGTTAATGGCTTAAGTGGAAGTGTTGCATGTGGTTCTTGCCCTTTTGACTTGAGTTAAAATGTGAGAAAATAGTTTGGAATGAGTTTGGCTGAAGTTTGGTTTGTGGTACTGAGGTTGAACAAGTATGGGTATGAGCAAAGTTGATTAAGGTTGCTGATGTGCTGATGTTGCTGCTCTATTTCTGAATTCTGGGGAAGGGCACGAGTCGTCCCCTCAAAAATTGGAAGAGTCGTGCCCTGTGGGACGACTATATCAGAGGGGGTGTTTAAGTGGCACGAGTCGTGCCATACAGCACGAGTCGTGCCCTGCCTTATTGACTCTGAACCATTTTTTAAGCAACAAAAACATAGTCTACCTAGTATATAATTAAACCCTCTTTGACTATAATTAAAGTAAAACACTTTAGCTTTTCAATGATATCTTAATTGGTCAAAATGGATATGAGAAAGAAGTTTAAATATTGTACGGAATATGGTTGGAAGCCTTGATTGGAACTTAACCAAAGTTATTCAAAACTTGGTAATTTGATCTTGAACCTTTATAAAGGTTACTCATTGTTGTATAGTGAACATGTAGGGCTTGTTTGTGATACATGGTGCCCTTACTTGGTTATCTATTCATGGTTTGTGATTCAAATAGTGTATGAAATATATGTTGCACTATTATATTGATTTGAACATGAGTATGAATATCATGTTATTGTTTTGTTATCCCTATGGTGAATTTCTTTTCAAGTATCTATTATGTGCTTGAACGTGTTTCAATCAGCTGATGTTTAGGGGTATAATGGAATACGATCAATTATGGAAATTGTTCTATAAGGTGATCGGATTACATTATACCTGTGTCTGTCCCCTTCTGTGGCCACAGATTGGGGTTATAGCTTCTGTATTGAGCCAAAAGCCTTATAGATTGCTAGTATCTTATATGGTTCTCTGAAATATGAGTTTTATAAGATATGAATATGTCTAAGCAGTTCACAAATGAAGGGAGTTTACTCCCACGTTGTACGACTTATTGTTCAGACAGGAAAGGTAAATTGAGGTAACGTAATGTGTTTACCGCTTTACCAATGTGTTTGTGAGCAACCTTGTTAGGTGTTGCATTTTACTTGACATATTGTTGCATTCATAATAGCTTATTTAGATTTATTCTCACTCCTTCTCCCTTTACTGTTTTAGATCGCACTGAAAAAGGAGGACCATGTAGCGTTGTGAGGAAAAAGAATTTTATCTTTTCGTTTTGAGTCGCCACCTATATTATTCGTTTGGAAACATAGGAAAACCATTTTGAAAGAGATTTGGGTTCGGGGCTTAGGTTATGAAATGGGTAGGTCAAGGAGTATCCATTTCACCCAATCCGGAGATTGGTCTTGCTAAAGAAAAGAGAGGTTTTCAATCTTTACAATATGTAGAATTAAAGAAAACAAATAAACCCTAATCAATTTCTTGATTAGGAATGTCGGATTGTATGCTTCGAGATCGCCTCCATTGACTGAAGGGACTCTAGGCTAATCCTTTTGATGGGATTACACCACTCTAAAAGCCAATAGAGAGAGATTGAGAAGAGGAGAGTAAAAAGTGAAGGATTTTACCTAGCGTTTGGGGAGGATTTGATTTAGAACGTGGTTCTAAGATGTCTTCTCAATCGAGAAGTGATTTGGGCAGAGTTTCGACTCAATATGAGAGTCAAATCTTAATGCGGACAGAGCTTCGCCTCAATCCTTGATTCGGGTTTGGATGTTTGTTGATCAACAAGGTTGATAAACAAACTTTAGGTGATTTTAGGAAGGTTTTGTGAGTGATTTGAAGGAATCTTTCGTGGAGAGAAACCAACAAATTGTGTGTGTTGTATGGAATTTCTGGACCTCTGAAATAGTGGAAGCCACCAAGTATTTATAGGGGTTTAAGAGGTAGAGGTGGAGAGGTAAAACACTCCTAGGAAGCTTCCACAACTCAAATTTGATTGGAGAACCGGATTAGATGAGGTTTATCAAGAAAAGAGGTTGAAACGGAGAAGGAGAGTGATTTCTTCACATCCTGTCGAGGGGATATCTCGTGCGAGACACGTATGTCTCATGCGAGACAACTAGTCAAATGACCATTTTGTCCTCTTCAGTTATTCCGTTAGTCAGTTAGGTACAAAACTAACGAAGTTAGTTAGAAACTTAACGAAACATGACGAAACTGATATGCTTTCATCAAAACACAAAAGAGAGACGAAGAGTAGTGTAATCATGAATTATTGGTTCAGAATGGGGTGTCTACAGAGCCCCTCGGCGACAGGTCTTATGAAAGAAGAAGTGTCGTCGATAGAAAAGACATCATTCTGAACATCGGGATGGTCGTACCGCACGGCTGCCTACGTATCTCTAAGAGAGAATCAGACCAAACGTAGTTCGACTCCAAAACACTAAAAAGGCTATTTTAGGTATTTTGAAAAGCATTTTTGAAAATTGAAGAGGGATTTTTTTTTTTGAAAAGGTAAAATCATACTGAGGAATCAAGGACCTGACCCAATTCTGAAGATACCTGTTTGTTGATGAAGTTGTTGAAGTGCGCCGCCCGAGGTTACTGACGTTGCCATTGTTGCCGAGGTCACGGACTTGATGTTGCTGCCGTCACAGACTTTGCTGGTGTCGCCGAGGTCACGGACTTGAAGTTTGCTGCCGTCACAGACTTTGAAGTTGTCGCCGAGGTCACGGACTTGAAGTTGCTGCCGTCACAGACTTTGAAGTTGTCGCCGAGGTCACGGTCTTGAAGTTTGCTGCCGTCACAGACTTTGAAGTTGTCGCCGAGGTCACGGACTTGAAGTTGTTGCCATCACAGACTTTGAAGTTGTCGCCGAGGTCACGGACTTGAAGTTGCTGCCGTCACAGACTTTGCTGGTGTCGCCGAGGTCACGAACTTGAAGTTTGCTGCCGTCACAGACTTTGATGATGTCGCCGAGGTCACGGACTTGAAGTTTGCTGCCGTCACAGACTTTGAAGCTGTCGGTTGAGGTGGAGGTTCTGTCGGTCCCTATAATGCAAGGATATATGCATGCTGGTCTCGGATAGACCCGAATGATTCTTACCTTTTTGTACCCGTTAGCACATAAAGATTCCAAATAGAGATTTTTTTTCAAATTTTAGTTGTTCAACTAGACTTACGTGGTGGTGCTCACGTCTGTTCGTGTAAATGGCCGGTCAGACATTTTGGTGGTGAGTTTATGTATGAGTATATGGTATATGGAAATGCAGGGAAATTTGTATGGATTTGTATTTGAGATGGGTGAAATATATGAGTGAACTTGTGTTTGACAAGTTGGGACCAAATCAGGTTTTGCAGAATCTGTTGCTAGTCAGCAAGGCTGAATTTCAATGAGTAACCTTGTGTGAACACATCTAGGTCTGTTGAGAATCTTCATTCTTAAAACGACTACAAATCTGTCGACTGTCGTAATGGCTTTATGTCCAAGGCCCTTTGATGTCTCAAGCCTCAAGTTGCTTGCAAGTGGTAGATGACTTTGTGAATAGGTTTGTGAGGCTGCTCTCTTGATTTGAAGATGATTGAAGAAGACTCTCCTTGTTGATTTGATTTGAAGAGGATCGAATGACGTCCGGTGAAGAAGGTTGAAGAATACTCTCCCTTTGACCTTTGATTTTTTTTTCTTAGTGCGCACCCTGGTTTTTTCCTAGACCGCCCTTTCGGGTTTTCAATCTAGCGGGCATCTCTTTTGCGTCTTTTTTTTTCATTTTTTTTGAATAGTATGTAACTCGAAGAGAACTCAGAGAGAGAAAATCTTATCGAGGAGAGAGAAATGAGATCTCAAGTTTAGTTGAGGAGAGACGGACTCTATTCTTTGGAAGGTGATCCAAGCATCGATTCTTTGAAGAAGTGTATTCTCTAATGATGAGAGTGAGAAGCAAATAGGAAAGCTCCTAAAGCAAATTCGATTATTTTGAAGAGTTGATATAGAGATTGACTGGGGGAGGAAAGGTTAGGAAGCCCCAATTTTGATGCTTGGATTTCAAGAGTGTGTATGAGAGTGGCTAATAGGAAGCCCCTAGACTCAACAAGAAACGTTACTTGGCTCAAGAATCTAGAAAAGTTGTTATACCTTTTAATGAACCGTGCATCATCTAGAAGTTTCTAAATAATTTTGAGGAGAAAGCCAATCATTAGTATGACTTAAGGGTAAACATTTTTCTTGATACTGAAAGTCTTCTTCACTTGATGTAGGAGGATATTGAGGAATCCTCTTTTCTTTTGTTGGTATCACTTGACTCCTCTTCTTTGTGGGAGAGTCCTTCTTGCCTTTGTTGAAATTCCATCCTTGTTGTGGGGCGATGAAGGCTTGAGAGTTTTTTCTTTTTTTTTTTTTTTTTTTTTATGCTCCATTTTTGCCTAGGACGATTTGAGGAGTTTCGACCTAGCGAGCTTTTTATTTATTTTTGTACTCTCAAAGCCTTGAGTTGAGTAGCCCCACTTTTCTTTGGATGAATGTTGACAGCAGCACCTTTTGCTTTCTTCGCTTGTTGATCTTTTAACTTTCAGTAGGGGTAATGTTTAACCCTTAAGCCTCCTAATGATAACTTGCTTCTTAAAGTCACTTAGAAGTTTCTATTTTTGCGATGATTTAGGGAATGGAAGGTCCATTATTTTGCATGAGTTGAATAATATTCATGAGGTAGAACAACCTTAGGGAAAGTGTTTAGGAAAAGAAAATTACTTTGATTAATTGAAAATTTTAAGAACAGACTCGATAGTTTAGAGGACACAAACTAGAGGGGGTGAGAAGTACTAGAAAGACAGAACGACTCTTCGAGTTCATACTTGGAAATTTAAAACCTAATCTACTTCTATCAAAGGAGAAAGGGAGAGGATAGTTGTAGCCCCAAAGTGGTAAGTGCAGCTTTCTTCTCGGAGCTTCATCTTCTTTATGGATTGCGAGGGAGAGGATTGTTGATGACGTTGGGGCGTTCTAGATCTCCATTGTCAAAGAGGTCTTGGATGATGTCCTTCAAGTGGTGGCAGGAATTGGTGTCGTGGCCGGTGAAGTTGTGGTACTTGCAGAATAAGTGATGAGCATGATCAGAACCCACATCCTTGGGAGGAACACCTTCTCTTGTTCGAATCTTTCCTTCTTTCACGAGGGTGTCAAGGAGACCCTCTTGAGTGATTCCTTCGAGTTTGGCATAGTATCTCTCCTTCCTTTTCTTCTTGGGAGGAGGAGTAGTAGGGTATTTGCCGGCGTTGGAATGATTGAATCTATTAATGTAGGCATGATCCCAATATTCCTCTTGAGCTTGTAGGCGGGTACGAAGTGCTTTGATTTCTCCTTCGTAGTATTCCTTTTGTACTTGTAGGCGGGTTTGAAGTGTTTCAACCTCTTCCTTGTAGTAATCGCCTTGGGCTCGTAGGCGAGTTTGAAATTGTCCCTCCATTTGTCGTTGGAAGTGGGTAAATAAGACATGAGCATGCACTCCGACCATTTGATTCACTTCCCCTTCTAGACGGGCCTTTAGAGCATCAATCTCTTGTGTAGCTTGAGTGTTGGGAGGAGAATCAGCCATTGTGACAGAACTAGTTTCTTTGATGTTGAACTTTGGTGATGAACCTAGACGTGTAGCAACCGGGTTAAACCATGATCGAGTCCCAACAAGTCGGCTGAATAGGGTGAATGAAGGCTTTGAAGGTTTGAAGGTTTTGACCAAAACACGAAAAGACCGAACACTTATCTCGTACGAGACAAGTAGTCTCGCGCGAGACTTCGCCACGAAAAGTCACAATTTTCTGATTTTAATCCTAATTTTGATCGGACGGAAAATCCGTTTTGGGGGTTTCTAATATTCAGAATCCAAACCTAAGGACCTAGGGGTCAGAGTAATCTCAAGTAACATCAAGTCTTGTGCAATAATTTTGGTGATAAATTTTTCTCTTTTTAGGGGCAAATCCGAAGGGACAACCGTAGGGGCATTTCCGAAGGGACAATTCCGAAGCGACAATTTTTTTTTTATTTCTTTTCCATGGATTGTTGCACAAAACAAGATCTTGACAAGGGATTACAAAGACTCCAAGATCAAACTGACCGGTCAATGAGTGTCTTAAAAAGTCAATCTACATGATATGTGGCGATGCAGGGCTGGAAGGCTAGGCTCCCCGCGATATGATAATCTAGATGGATTGAATACGCGGAGTGGGATGATCCAACTTCGGAGAGATCGGCGACTAGGTGGTTACCGTCATCCGTCCTTGGTGTGGGTCCCGGGTTTATAGAGGGTATGTAGTGCAATGACAGTTATAATATGAGTGCGCGTGTGTGAGAGTCAATCTAGGTGATAGAGTAAAATAGAAAGTTTTTTTTTGAAAACTAAAAGAAAACAGATAATGGCCGCACCAAGTGGTTGCCTACGTTTCTCCCAAATTAGGAAGACTCAGGCCGTCGTAGTTTCACATAAAGAGAGAGAAAGAGAGATAAATAATTCAATTTACAACTCCCGAATCCCAATGGACCGGACTTTAATTAAATAAAACCCAATCGCACGCAGTTTATAAATAATAATCAATTATTTAAAGGAAACGAAGGTTCGAGTTCTACACCTTAAGGGAGGCCTTAAGATGCGGGAACTCTGCAGATAATGAATTCTGGGATCCCCCTTGCATGTTCGGCTCTCGTCTTGGACTATGAGACAAACGGGAGGAACCAGAAAACAACCAGATTGCCGAAGCCATATCTCGCGCGAGATATGATATCTCGTCGCGAGATATGCTTCATCTGCGAGCAGAAAATTCGAATTTATAAATTTTTTTTTTGAAAACCTCTCTTTTAATTTTGACGCAAGTTTAAGCCTCTTAATTTTAAGTCCCCAGCGGAGTCGCCAAACTGTAGCGTTGTGAGGAAAAAGAATTTTCTCTTTTCGTTTTGAGTCGCCACCTATATTATTCGTTTGGAAACATAGGAAAACCATTTTGAAAGAGATTTGGGTTCGGGGCTTAGGTTATGAAATGGGTAGGTCAAGGAGCATCCATTTCACCCAATCCGGAGATTGGTCTTGCTAAAGAAAAGAGAGGTTTTCAATCTTTACAATATGTAGAATTAAAGAAAACAAATAAACCCTAATCAATTTCTTGATTAGGAATGTCGGATTGTATGCTTCGAGATCGCCTCCATTGACTGAAGGGACTCTAGGCTAATACTTTTGATGGGATTACACCACTCTAAAAGCCAATAGAGAGAGATTGAGAAGAGGAGAGTAAAAAGTGAAGGAGTTTACCTAGCGTTTGGGGAGGATTTGATTTAGAACGTGGTTCTAAGATGTCTTCTCGATCGAGAAGTGATTTGGACAGAGTTTCGACTCAATATGAGACTCAAATCTTAATGCGGACAGAGCTTCGCCTCAATCCTTGATTCGGGTTTGGATGTTTGTTGATCAACAAGGTTGATAAACAAACTTTAGGTGATTTTAGGGAGGTTTTGTGAGTGATTTGAAGGAATCTTTCGTGGAAAGAAACCAACAAATTGTGTGTGTTGTATGGAATTTCTGGACCTCTGAAACAGTGGAAGTCACCAAGTATTTATAGGGGTTTAAGAGGTAGAGGTGGAGAGGTAAAACACTCCTAGGAAGCTTCCAGAACTCAAATTTGATTGGAGAACCGGATTAGATGAGGTTTATCAAGAAAAGAGGTTGAAACGGAGAAGCAGAGTGATTTCTGCACATCCTGTCGAGGGGATATCTCGCGCGAGACACGTATGTCTCGTGCGAGACAACTAGTCAAATGACCATTTTGTCCTCTTCAGTTATTTCGTTAGTCAGTTAGGTCCAAAACTAACGAGGTTAGTTAGAAACTTAACGAAACATGACGAAACTGATATGCTTTCATCAAAACACAAAAGAGAGACGAAGAGTAGTGTAATCATGAATTATTGGTTCAGAATGGGGTGTCTACAGACCAGCCCAGTGAGGACGGAAAGGAGTTTGGACGTTGTTCTTTTTGGGTTATCAGGGTATGTGTATAAATGGTTGGTTGGGAGTAGTTTGGAATGTTACTCTTTTGGACCTTATGTATTGAACAACTTTTGTATAACTTTACATTTGTAGTATTTTGTAACTAAAATAGGTTATCTTTTCAAAGTTTGTTATAACTTTCCTCCAAGTGGAGATGTTTAACTTAGTTTTATAATTAAAGTATGAAAGTTGATTTTCTTTTCAAGTTAAGTAAAAGTTTTAAAAATTCAGTGGTTTATTATAGTAAGGGGACCCTCCTGCTCGGGTCACGAGCTAAGATTACGGATCGGGGTCCCCACAATATGAGACCGAAAATTCGGTCTCAATATCATCATCACACTAGTGCATAAACACAAATAATTTGGATCCTTTTAATTTGGCTTATTACTTGCTCATTCAAAAAAAGTTCGTTATTAATTAGTGCCCAAAAATAATATTGTGGAGATTTATATTTCACAATCAATGTTCACATTTTTTTAATATGGGATGAGAAATATCACAATTGGGGTTGTAATTAGTTCGGTTTAAATCGTGATTGAGACCGAACCAAACCAAAACATGCGTTTGATTTGATTTATAAGTACTAATTAGTCTAACACTGCGTTAAACGCACGGCCAAAAAACTTAGACAAATAACAGAAACTAAATTAAAATAGTTACTATTAGCATAAATTATAATTTATAAAATTATTTTTTAAATAAAATATATTCAACAAAAATATATAATGGCATTGAAACTTTTTTCATTTTATTAATTTGTTTATTGTTGAAATTAATGAAGGAGAAATAATAAATAATGAGAATATTAGTATTTTAATCATGAAGTTGGTATAATAACTAAATGTTTCTTAAAACTTGTAAAAAATTTAAAAGTGACAAATATTTCAAACCAGGGGGAGTATACTATATAATTAATAAATTTTAAAAAATCTTATAAGAATTAATAATAATTTTAAAAAATATAATTTTGAAGACACTTAAACAATATCATTTATTTTGAAATTATAATATCATTCATTTTGAGATATGGGTGATACCACATCACTATAAAATAATTTCATCTTTTTTTTTATAATTTTTTCCTTCCATTTCCTATCAACTTCTTAAGTCAAGAAACTAAACTATTAATATAAATGTCATATTTATTTTCAGATCTAAAAATAAAATTTATTTGTCTTTTACATAAGTTTTACCCAAAAGAGAATAACCCAATAAAATACGAGTAATTCTTTTTACGATAGACTAATATAATGAACCCAGTTAATTTCTTAACGGACTGGCTGCTAATTAATAAAATCCATCCGAAAATAACATGACCCAACCCTAAACCCATCATATAAATATGAACCTTCTCCCAAACCCGAAATCTAAATTTCCATTTAATCCTCAATCTTTCTCTGTCGCTTTTGAAACCCAAGACCAAGATTTTACGACTAATCCGTCAACTATACTCATGCTTATATGTATATATCTTCTCAAATCATCAACATATGTATTTTCATTTAAAAATATCATTAAAAAATGGTTAACAAAGCTTGTTTCAAAGAATTTCATCATCTTTTGTTTCTTCATTCATAAATATCTACATTCATTGTTCGTAGTCTCAAATTTTGTTAAATACATCTATATTAGCATATGATTACAAATCATTTTTCCGGATAGAACTTGAATTCTTCATAAATCTGGTATTCTTTTCTTACATATGTATATACTGCAAATTTTTCTTAAATAAATTCATGTATAATAGTATTTTACAATAAATTAAACCTATGTTTTCAAAATAATTCTATGTTTATAATATAGTGCAATGTGAAATGCATATATTTACATGAACCCATGTTTTAAAATAAGATAGATTATCAAGATCTAAAATATATCTAAAGTACAATTAATTAAATACTTTGTCACATATTGTTGAAATTCATCGCCTGTTATGTGGTTTTTATCAAACTATATTTTACCTTCAAAATCTCATAAATTTCTTCTAAAAATGTATATCTACGTTTGGATTTTTTGTATAATTAACTTCAATCACCTTTGTTTTCCCAATAAATACGATCTTATATTTTGCAAAGGTTTTAAAATCCAATATATTGTCGTCAACAATAAAACTATTTGCTGCATATAAACATTCTTCATTCAACATCTCAACAAATTTTCAAGCACGCATGGACTCTCACTCCCTATTGGAAATAATTTATTCTATTTTATACAAATAGTATGAAATTAAATAAACTGTAACTACCTCCGTACCAAAATAAATTACGAAAAAAAAAACTTTAAAAAAAAAAGCTTAGATCAAATTTGAATTTATTTTGTCATTCAATTTTTTGTTTGGGACAGAGGGAATATATATTAATGGGTTATAAATCACCATAGTGAAAAATGCATTCCATATTGTAATAAGTTGATGTTGCAAACCAAGCAAAACAAAGGAGGCATTATTTGTACTTTATTACGTAAAAAAATGGGATAGTTACTCGAGAGACTAAATGTTGATGTTATTTATAGATAGGTTTGTTATGCCTTCTCAAATATTTATGCCGAAAAATGTGTACTAAAATTGTGGTTTCAAGTTCAAAACAGGATACCAGAAAATAGTTTCTATACTCTTCAATAATAAGTTATTCTCCATAATATTCCAAATAAAAGTCATTAAATGGCTTTAATTAGCTTGTATTAAATGCTGCTCAATAATCAATTACTAATTACTATTGCATTTATTATTTGAGATTGAATACTTAAGGCAAATGAATATGGTCAAAATTGTGTCTAGGTGAGAGTTTTGGAGGGAAAGTGTTATATTTGCTTCATCTTTTATATAGTAATAGATAGATGGTTCGACTCGGTCTCAAATATTGGGAAACCACATTGTTCGATTTGGTTTGTGGTATGACCCTCCCAGACCAAATCGAACCAAACAAAATCAAATCGCGATTTGAGACTGCGAGACCAAACTACAAAATCGAACCGCGAGACCGAACCGCCAAACCATACAACCAGACTAAACCACATTAAATAAATTTATCCTAACCCCCATTTTGTGTCGTATGTAATGTTTTCATATATTTACTAATATTTACTGTTAGAATAATTAAAAAAACCTACTTTACATAGTCTAACTGTGGGCTCCTCCCAACTCCCGAGACCTATAAACTCATGTCCCAGGATGAAGAGTCCCAAAATACCATTTTAAAAAAACTTTTCATTACTTTAACTTGTAACGTACACAACTCATTTTCAAAACGATTTCAAAATAACCTCTCTACACGGAGGCGATATATAAACCTGTTTGAAACCAAACACAACCTGTTTTTACAAAATATACAACTGGTAAGGCTTACACAAGCCAACCATAAAACAAACCAATCCCAAAATGAATTACAACATAACTCAACTGAAACATGTTTATGAAAGTTTTATATACAAAACCTTTCCCCAAAAGAATAACAACCATGACAATCCCAACTCCCCAAGTCAACACATACCCCGACAACCAAAGGATGTCCAAACTCCTTCCCCGACCTCACTGGTCCGATCTTCCTGTCTCAGCGAGATCTAAAACAATAAAGGGAGAAGGGGTGAGATAAAATCTCAGCAAGCTATTATGTATGCAACAATATGCCATACAAGATGCAACACATAAACAGGTTGCTCAACAAGTATGCAACACCAAATAGGTTGCTCAATAACCACATTGGGAAAACAGTAAACACTTTACGTTACCTTTTCCTTTACCTTTCCCATCAGAGTCATATGTAGTACTACAGTGGGAGTTATACTCCTCTCATTTTGTGAACTGCTAGTGCATATCCACATCTTATACGACCCCTTACAGAGATCCATATAAGCTACCTCGCTATCTTGTGAACGGTCGTGCCTATCCACAGAAGCTGAACCCCCTCTTCGTGGCCACAGAAGGGAGTGAACGGTTACAAGTACAAGGCAATCCAAACACCTTATGAAATATTTTCTCATAAGTGCTCGTATTCCCTATACCCCCGAAGATCAGCTGATACAATATCCAAGCACATAACAGATACTTGAAATTAAGTCCACCCCTAGGACATCAACACATATATAAATAACATGGTACTGCAACTCATGTTAAACCAGTCACAATAGTGCACATACATTTCAACACTATTGAATAACAACAATCCAATGACATGGTATTAATACTCATGCTCAACAAATGAAATAGTGCAACACGTATTTAAACACTATGTGCACAACAAACCATGAACAGGTAAGCACTTATGGCACCAAGTATATTACATAAGTCCTACATATTCATTACACAATATGGAAACCAGTAACAGGGTACTACCACTCCTGTCCAAACCAAGTAAGTAGTGCACTACACATTTTATGCACTATAAGAACATTTAACCCCATACAGGTCACCACGTAAGGATACAATCTCATATAAATAACCCTACGCGTTCACAATAAAACATTAATAACCCTACGCGTTCACAACACAACATTAAACACCTTCTCTTAAGGTTCCAAGTTCAACTACCAAGTTTTATAAACTTTGGTTCAAGTTTCGTAATTGCCTTCCAAGCATTTTCAGGTCAACATTTAAAGACCTTCCCATTATCCAATTGGACCATTTCAAGTTCCACATTGTTGTACTCAAGTTGTACTTAAATCCTAGTTAAAGAGTGACTTCATTCATACCTATTAAACTAGGTGTTCAAAGCCTATAAAAAGATTCGAAGGCTGCAGGGTAGGGCACGACTCGTGCCCTTTTACCCCCACCAGAATCCGTCGTCCCTTGCAAGGCACGACTCGTCCCAGCAGACACCAAGTGTCGCATGACTCCAAGAGTCCCCAGAAACTGATTCTTGCTGCAACATCAGCAGCAGCACACCAACAACTACCAGTTCCATTCAGCTACCATAAGGTCATCTCATAACAATACATAAACATGTTTTAGACCACCATATACTCCCTTCATACCCCATAACATATCTATAACATAATCCCAATTCAATTCAACCCATTATATGACCTTTTGACCTCTTTATCAACCTACTCATTCCCAAACCATATTTTCCCATTTCAAAGACCAACCAACTTGTTCTTTTTTACCAATAATTCAGTATATGATAAGAATAACATATTTAAACCAAGTATGAACAGTTATATGAAGGAACCATAACAACTTACCAAATATTATCAAATTAAAAGGAAGATAAAATCGGATATTCTTGTTCTACTCAACTCCCTTAGCAAGAATTTGAAGTTAGAATCAACAACAACTCCACGGCTGAATTTCTAAATTTTTCAAAGATAACTAGGGTTTATGGCTCTTTCTAGACTGAGAGAAGAAGAGAGAAAGCTGAGGAACGTAATATGCTTCTTGGAGAAGCTAATAAAGAGATTTATATAAAAATTTTACATTCTAGCTCCTCGAGGTTTCAACTAACTACAAGCCACTACCTCGAACTTATAATTACACATAAGCTCCTCAACACTTTCACAATACTTTCAATTCAAATTTTCAAGTGTTATTAATTAACTACACAAATTTTCCCTTTTCTTTTATTTAGACATCATATAATAAAAATCACTTTTAACAACATCTAAATCACATAGTTCATCACAATTGCCAAAATGAACACATAATCCTTTCAAATGACACAAAGCAAGGATAAGATGAAATGCAAACCCAACCCCACATGCTTCATGTGTGACCAAAATGTGCCTAGGTTTAGGGTCGTGACACTAACCATACTAAATCACATTAAATAAAATTATCCTAACCCCCTCCCATTTTGTATTGTATTTAATATTTTCATATATTTATTAATATTTACTGTTTGAATAATAAAAAAAACTTACATTAAATAGACTAATTTTAACCCTCATTTTGTTTCTTATTTAATATTAATTTCATCATTTGTTATATTTATTGTGACACATAAATAACCAAGTTCTCTCCAATATCGACATTGTAAAATGTTTTTTTTTACTTTGACCTCTCTCTTGCTCTAGTCTCTCTCTTCCTCTTTATTGAGTTACGGTATGAATCGTCGTTTGAACCGTAGTATAAAACATGGTATGAATCACAGTCTAGACCACATTCTGAAGCGTGGTTTGAACCACGTAATTGAACCGCGATTTGAACCAAAACATAGCAGTTTGGTTCGATTTGGTTTGAATTTTTTCATGATTCGATTTGAAATTTTTTCAAAGGTTTGAATTTTTTTCATGATTCGGTTTAAATTTTTTTCAAACCGATGACTAGTGGTTCGGTACATAAATATCCACAAACCGATCCATTTACACCCCTAGTCACAATCTCTTGCACACAAGTTTTTGTTGTTTATGGCAAAGCCCAATCACTACGCATATCGTCGAGTTCGCAAGCATTACAGCCAGGATTCTGATATAATATCATTTGTAACGACCTGAATTCAAAAACTTAGTGTGCTACATAAGCATCACACACTAGGCTACTGATCATAAACAATTTAGGTTCACTTGGTTGTCCATTCAAAACTATAAATATTATTGATGCTCAATGTAAGTTAGATGGACACTTAGCTAACACAAACAAAGCTTATATTTTTGTACTCTGTGATGAAGGATATCATTTATTTTTTAAATTAACTCTTTCTCAATGCCAAAAATAAAATGAAATGTAGATCATGATCACGTAAAGGAGGATATAGTACTTTATGAGCAATTAATGCTAGAGACATATAATATGGTCATAAAGAATTAGATATAAAATGAGTTGATAATATTTTATTGTTTGTATTAATTGTGTACTCGTCGAATTCTAATTAAAATCACTGGTCCAAAATTTTATTTCAAACTTTTTGCGATCATATTTAATGCTTCGGTGTTATCCATACTTTATTATTATACCAACTAATCTCTTATTTTAAGTAGAAATAAACCAGTAGGATTTATTTATTTATTTATTTTTATTTTATTTTGGTATAAGCATAAACGACTATATTCCAAAATTTTATTAGTAAGGAATAATATACTAAAAGTGATGGGGCAATATTTTCCTATCACATTATATACTCATTTGTTGCAGCTGATTATTGATGATTGACTTATTGCTGATGAACTAAGTGTCCATTTGTTTCGGCTTATTTTCGATGACTTATAGTTTTTGGCTTTAGTTAAGTTAAAATTGGAGTGTTTGTTTTCACTTGTTAGGTCCCAAATGGTAGGAATCAGGCTAGAGGGGGGGTGAATAGCCTGTTAAAAACTTTTTGCTAAAAACTCATTTAATCATTTGAAAGTATTAAGTTGAACATGCTAACCGGTTAGAAAGGTTTTAGGCAGCGGAAGATCGGTTAGAAGGTTAAGTCAAACTTAAGTTAAATTTCATGCAACCTGTTCAAATATTATTTCCAAGTAGAACAAACAATTTAAGCAGTAAGTTGCAAGCCAATGATTGAAGGCTGCTAAACTAAAGGTGACCACTAACGGATCGTGCTACAATAAAGACCTGGTGTTTTCTAGAGATGTGCTCACAAGTTGAGCTGATTTCTCTAGGGTGTTGTGTGTGAATCAATCAATGTGTTCCAAAGGTAGTCTAATGAAGGAACACTACAGCATTGATTGAGGTGCTCAGTGTATAAGTCCTACAGAGATGTCTAGTGAATAAGGGGACTTGAATTGAATGCCTTGAACTGTGAAGTTTGCAGGTTGGTAGTTCAGAGCAACTCACTCTCAAGAATCATATATGCACCAACCTTCTTCAATGCTCCAGGGAAGCTATTTATAGTGAACTTTGAAAAGGAACCATTGTCTTTGAAGAGGTTGCAATGATGACTTGATCAGGCATGCCTTTGAATTGAAGGATCTTTGCATTAAATGCCTGAGATAGGAGAGAGAAGATTTTCCTTGAGAGGTTGGATGGATGTGAGTACTGGTTATTTTGACAATCCATTTTGAGCTTCTGACAGCCACAGGAATGTCACTTCAGCGTCCATTCAGCATGTTTGCTTTACCAACTTTAGCTAAAGTAGGTTGCTGGGTAGTTGGGAGCAATAAATGCTTTGGTTAGGCTAGGCTGAAGGAAGCTTACTAAGGAAGCTTTAACCGGCAAGAGGAGACATAACCTGTGAGGTTATATCAGCTAGGTAGGGGCAACCGGTTAGGTAGGCACACCGGTTGAGTGATCAACCGGTTAGGCAAATACCTAGTAACTCACATATGAATCCAAGGGCAAATCTTCAGGTCTTTAAGTCTTCAAAGTCTTGAGAAAATTACATGATTTAAAATACTGGCACTAGCACTAAGGGAACCTATCATACATAGAAAAATTCTATTTGGTCTAATTAAAATTAGGGGTCCACATTAATGCTTGTTGTGATTGGGATTAAGCAATTCTAAACTTAAACATATATTTTACTAACAATCTCCTCCTAATTGCTTAAGTCCAATCACCATAGGTTAGCATCATCTTGACTTAGTAAAAGAATGACTAAGAATTTATCTTTTAGATATGTCATTCCCTAAGTCAAGTAACAACTTAGATGTAACCTAAGAAAGCTTACAGACAAATTGAAAGCTTAAATTAAAAACAAATTAAGGTAAAAGAATTTTGAATGAGTAAACCTGCAAAATGAAACAGTTAGAACAGTTTGATCATTCAAAAATCAATTAAAAGAAAATAAGGAAAAAATGGTCATTCAAAACAATAAAGTTTGAGGTCAAAGAAATCTTATTGATAGAGCTGCAACCGGTTTGGGAAAAGATGGAAAGACATGTTCATCATCGGTTACATTCTTAGATAGGAGCAGCAGGATCATCGGTTGGGGGTAAGTCCTTGGGGTCTGCAGGGGGAGTAGCCGATGGACTGACCGGTTGAGGACGAGGTTTCTTTGAAGATTTCTTGGCTTCCTTCTCTTCTCTTTTCCTTTTCTTCCTAGCAGACTTCTCAGCATCACGGTCCGCTAACATCTTCTTGAGGACTTCATTTTCAGATTTCAGCTTTATCCTTTCGGTGTTGGTCTTTCTGAACAATGAGGCTTGATCGGTTAGCTTCTGATTCAACTTCTTGATTTCCTCGGTTGCAAGCTTCAGATCGGTTTGGGCGTCCTTTGCAGTGTTCATAAGCTCTTTATTCAATTGAGACAAGGCACCAAGCTGAGTTGAGAGTTCAGTAATCTTGGCATCTTTGTCAAAAAGATCAGCTACATAGTTAGCTAAATCCTTTGCATATCTGTGTTCCATTCTGTCTAACCTCTTCTCTTCCTCCTCCTGATTGGACTTAACCATGCTCGCAACCAAGGCATCATACAACTCACAGAGATCACGAACAACAACGGGTTGGTTGAGTTCTTCTTCAGAGACTGGTTGGGGAGCATCAGGTGAAGGATCAGCATCGGCAACAGCATCACTATCGGTGGAGGAGTCAATGGTTGAGGAGCTGACTGAGATAGCTGGAGGACCGGTTGGATGAGCAGCAGCTACTAAGGCTTGAACCGGTAGAGGATTAAATATTTGGATAGCAAGGGACAGGTTTGGTGGAGAAGAGTGATCGGTAGGAGGCTTCTCGGTTAGATGAGCAGAGAGAGGAATTGAGCGATCGGTAAGGGATGGAGTTGGAGAACCGGCAGAGACATCGGTTAGAGGATCGGTTGAGGGACTGGCATGAACTGGACCGATCCTAGAGACTTGATCGGTTGGAGAAAAATTAATCTCCTCATCTACTGATTCAGAGGAAGCAACAGAAGGGCTTTGCACTAGAAATTCATTTGGATCAGAAGAGACAACCACATCGGTTTCAAGGCTGAGTGCAATGGCACTTTGAATGTCATAAGCTTCCTCAAAAGCAGAAGTAATCATCTCAGCAGCAATGGGGGCTAAGGAAATGGCAGCTTGCCTTAACTGAATCAAAGGAATGACCCTTAGAGCAAGGAGAAGAAGGGAAGCTTGTCTAATGTTGCTCCACGGCTGAGGATTGCCGTTTCTCATAATGGAAAGCTGGGTCACATTTGGCATCAACCCAACTCTGTGCGTGACATCATAGGTCCATCTCAAAATCCTTAACTCCAAAACTTGAGAGATTCTGTTGTTAACCGAGAGATAACGCATGAAAAGATTGGCAGTTGAGAAGGTGCACTCAATCGGTCCAGTAGCTGTTTGAGCAACTTCACCTTGAATTCTAATGTGACGAAGCCTTTGGGATTTGGAAGGAGAGAACATCGGTTTTTGCTTGGTGGGGAAGTTGGTGACTAACTGTTGATCGGTTTTGGAAGGCTTAACCGGTTGACCCTTGGGTGGAGGAAACCTTTTACGAAGCTTGAGTACAATAGGCTTTTGATTTTTGGTACTGGTTTCCCCAGGGCCAACAGTTCTGGATAGGTAGAAAGGAATATCACCATCTTTCTCTTTCAACTTTTGGAGCTCTTGGGAAAATGGAGAGGGATCAGAAACAAGCTTGTACTCTGCATGGCTAGTGATCTTTTCGTGAATGCCAAAGAGAGGTATACCACGAGATGTTCGAGGAATGGAGGACATAATGGTATAGTAATTTAATGGATAAAAGATATCTTTCTGATAGAGGCATCGATCAGCATAAACCAGTGGGACAGCAGGATCCATTATTTTGAACTCATCATCATCATCATCATCATCAGAAATTTCCTCCACCTCAAAGAAATCAGATTCATCATCAGGGATTGTGGAAGAGGGAGGCACAGATTGAATCTCCTCCTCAACCCTTGGAGGACTGGAAAGCATTGACTGAATTTCCCTTACTTGGCTGTCCAGAAGAGAGGCTTGAAGAGCTTGAGCAGTAGCCATAGCATCGGCTCGGGCTAACAATCGGTTTTGCTCAACCTCAAATAGGCTAGCAGCTACAGCCTGTTGCATTAGAACATCATCGGCATCAATCGGTTAAGATACTCATACCAGTTCAGTAGATACATCGGTTAGAGGGATTGAGACCGGTGGAGATGTCATCGGTTGAGTAGAGGCCGGTTTGTCAGCAATGCCTCCTCCCAATGGGGTAACCGGTGATGTATCGGCAATGCCTCCTCCTAAGCTTCTAACTGTTGCCATCGGTTTAGGAGTGGTAAACACATGTTCCACACTCTCCATTCGGTTAGGCTCATTATCATCATCATCACCAGAGCTAGAAGTAGAACTGGAACTAGATTTAGCAATCTCTTCAGATTTCTCCTTTTCTTCCTCTTCATCTTCAAACAAGGCATCAATTTCGGCATCGATGACTGTGGGCCACTTGGTAGAGTTGGACTGAACTGTAGAAAAGAAATTGGCTAATGAGATATTTCCAGCCACCTTGAGCTCATTGTCCATGTCCAACGAATTGTCCAAAAGATCCATCACATTCCTGATTAGTTGATTCTTCCTAGGGCCAAGGCATACCGGTTCAGAGTCAAAGTTTGGGAGAGAATCAAACTCCATCTCATATCTTCCAGACTGGTAATAGTCAGTCTCAATCAAAGTGTCTTCCGCTCCATATAAAATGGCAAAGTCTGCCCATACTGCTTGGATCATCATGTCCTGCCTCATTCTATCTTGAGCCAAGAAAACAGCGTTCCATTTGAGGGGAAGCTGATCGAAGAACTTGTTGAATTGTTTGATGAGACTGCGCCGAGTGGAGGAAAGATCATAGTCTCTGAGACGGCATGGTCTGCTGAAGTATACACCATTTTCTTCATGCCTGTTTCCAAAGTCAATATAGTCCTGAGGGTTGCCAACTGGTACGGAGGACTTGTTGATTTCATGGAATTGGAGCAACTTCCGAATAAACAGTGGCAAGTGATCAATGGGGTATACCCAACTAGGTGAAGGAGCAGACTGAGGGTTGAAGGACCAAGGGTTGTTGTGAAAAATATGAAAAGTGGGATTCCTGATCGGTTGGCATCTTCGGTAAGTGGGATTGGAAGCATGACCGGTTACAGGGATGTCATCGGTCAAGGTATCATGGCTTAACAGTCGGTTGGGGATGAAAGGTATGCATGAGGAGATGTCGGCTTCAATTCTCTTCCTTCTCTCAGCATTTTCTTTGGCGATCTGGGAAGGGGTTTTTTGAATTGGTTTAGATTTTGAGGAGGTTGGAGGAGTAGGAGGTTTGGATGATTTTCTTGCTGTCTTCTTGGGTCGAATAACGGTACAGATAGGTTCATTGTCACCATCATCATGTTCGGGAGATTTTCTTTTGGCCGGTGAGGGGATCGGTTGAGAAGGCTTAGGTTGATCAGAAACCGGTTTGGGAGCTTCGGTTGACTTCTTCTTCTTCGGTTGAGAGGTTTTCTTCTTAGCCGGTTGGACTTCGGTTGGAGGAGCAATAGCAGCCGAAGGTTTGGCTTCTCTGAGGATCCTTGCTTGATCAGCCTTGTCAAAGGCTTTGACAAATGATTTGGGAACTGATGGCTTATTTCCAGAAATAGCAAAGATTGAAGGGATTCTCATAAGAATTCTACTTATTAGAAGATAATTAATGGGCTTCGCCTTGTTTGATCTGGACAAGGGCTTCTCCTTCTGAAACTTCTTGAAGGCAATCAGAATGACTCGGTAGATGAAGGAGCACCAGTTGAACTTTCTTTGAAGCATAACAGCTGCAATGGCTTCCCATTGTATCATAGTGGTACAATGATGGGAACCAGACCGGCAAATCACACATCGGTCAATTACTTCGGCCAAGGCGTAGTGAACAGCATCCAGATCGGCTTTCTTATTTCCTTCACCGGTCACAAATGGATCGGTTCCACGAACATTGGCCCAAGCTAATTCCATATCTTTCGAGGTAACAGAAGATGAACCGGTTGAGGGAACGGTAGGGAAAGCATCGGCAATGGAGGTAGGAGAGAAATCAACAGAAACACCACCAACGGTTGAAGAGATGTGGGACACAACACCGGGCTTAGGATTCTCATCCACTTCACCATTGTTGAAGAACTCATTAACCAGCTCATACATTATGTCATAATTTCCTTCGGGCATCAAGAAAGGCAACAGACCGGCAGCAGTCAACATGGCTTAGAGGAGCTTTCCTTCTTCAGATTCGAAGAAGCTTGGAAGAATGTAACCTCCGAAGATGTCTTTCTTGGTTGGTTTGGGAGCCATCTGTCAACAGAGTTAGAGATCAAAACATTCTAAGTTAGAACACATTTCAAAAGAAAAAGTAAACGTGAGTTTATATTTTGAAAAGAGTTCGTGTTCTTCAAGTTGAAAGAGTTTAGGAATTATAAAAACCTTTACCAGAAATGATTAGATTTTGAAGAACAATGGAAGTATGAAGTTTGATTGCTTTGAAGGCTCGATGCTTTTGCAAAAAAAGAAGGATTCGGAAAGTTTAAATGAAAACTTGATTTTCCTTATATAGTAGAGAGAGAGAGAAGATGGAGGGGTTTTTGAAATTAAAAAAAATGTTTCAACTGCATGGCACATATATTTAAAAGGATATTGAACACGATTTTAAATATAGGGGCTTAAAACTAGGTACGTGTGTGCAGCAGTTAAACCAAAATGCAATAATGAAAAAAAGATAACCTTTTGATAAATTGGAATGATACAGAAGTTACCTTTTTGGGATACAAAATTTTAAATTTGACCAACAATCAAGTACAAAAGGACGATAGTAGGAGGGAGTAGGGAACAACCTTTTTGGAGGTGTCAGGATAGGGTGAGGCGTTGAGAGGTGGATGTGATTGATGTGACCGATCGGTAAGGGACGCGCCGGTTAAAACGGATTGTGAACAGTAATCCGGCCGCAGTTCGTCGGTTAGGTAATGAGAGATCGATTAGACAATGATCGGTCAGGGGTAAGAGTTTTGACCGGTTAGGATAGAGAGCTTTTGAATCGGTTAAGGGCCATTGGTTAGGGATACCTTTAATCGGTTAGGAGATCTCGGTTTAGGATATCTTGCATACCGGTTATGTGAGCAGGTCAAGAGCACCGGTTAGCACAAGTAATTGAGACACCACCATGATCGGTTGAGAGCTTAAACAAACAGCAAAGTTAGCACAGTAAATTAACGAATATCAATCATGCCTAGTTCTCCTCTAAGGAATTCAAATCTTTTAATGTCCAATGGTTTTGTCAAAATATCAGCTAGTTGATAATCAGTATGGACTTTTAAAAGAACAATGTTACCCTTTTCAACGTGATCCTTGAGGAAGTGATATTTGATGTCTATGTGCTTGGTCTTTGAGTGCATCACAGGATTGTTGGAGACTGATATGGCTGAGGTATTATCACAATAGATAGGACATACTTCTTGAGGAATTTCATAGTCCACTAGTTGTTGCTTCATCCATAGGATTTGTGAACAGCAACTCCCAACAGCTATGTACTCAGCTTCAGTCGTAGAAGTGGAAATTGATGCATGTTTCTTCCATGACCAGGAAACCAACCGGTTACCTAGAAATTGACAAGTTCCACTAGTACTTTTCCTGGTGACCCTACAAGCTGCAAAATCAGCATCTGAATAGCCAATTAGTGTAAATGATGAGTCTTTTGGATACCACAAACCTAAGTTAGCAGTTCCCACAAGATATCTAATAATTCTTTTAACAGCTTGTAAATGAGATTCTCTAGGGTCAGCTTGAAATCTAGCACATACACATACGGCAAACATGATATCTGGCCTACTTGCGGTTAAGTAAAGTAGAGATCCTATCATACCTCGGTAGAGTGTCATATCTACTTTCTTACCGGATTCATCTTTATCTAGGTGTACATTGGTGGCCATTGGAGTGCTTTGAGGATGAGCAGAGTCAAGACCAAATTTCTTGATTAAATCTTTGGTGTATTTGGCTTGATTGATAAAGATACCTTCTTGGGTTTGCTTGACTTGAAGTCCAAGGAAAAATGTTAGCTCACCCATCATGCTCATCTCAAATTTGCTCTTCATAAGCTTCTCAAATCTCTTGCATAATTTTTCGTTAGTAGATCCAAAAATTATGTCATCAACATATATTTGAACTAACAATGAATGACCATTATGCTTTGAAATAAATAAAGTGGTATCGATTTTACCTCGTTCAAACTTCTCACTAAGTAGAAATTTGGAGAGAGTTTCATACCATGCTCGAGGTGCTTGCTTGAGGCCATACAAAGCTTTATTCAATTTGTAGACATGATTAGGCTTCTTGGAATCTTCAAATCCTGGGGGTTGTTCTACATATACAAGCTCTTGAAGTTCCCCGTTGAGAAAGGCACTTTTCACGTCCATTTGATATAGCTTAAACTCTTTGTAGACTGCATAGGCAAGAAATAACCTAATGGCTTCTAATCTAGCTACGGGAGCAAAAGTCTCATCATAGTCTATTCCTTCTTCCTGTCTATATCCTTTCGCCACTAATTTGGCCTTATTTCTAGTTATTTTTCCAGACTCATCCAACTTATTTCTATAAACCCATTTCGTTCCAATCACCGTTTGATCACTAGGTCTAGGCACTAATTCCCAAACTTTACATCGATCAAACTGGTTAAGCTCTTCTTGCATAGCTTCTACCCAGCTGGGGTCATCAAGTGCTTCTTCAGTCCTTTTTGGTTCTATATTGGAGACCATAGCCGAGGAAAATAATCCATGTTGATCCTCTAAGTTTCTTAACTGGCCTCTAGTCATTCTAGGTCTAAAGACATCACTAATTACATTTTCCAAGGGATGATCTCTAACTGTTCTCACTTTCCTAGGTAGATCTTGCCTGACCGATTCTTGTCTTAGGTTTTCTAATGGAGGAGTAGAATCGGCTAAGGGAGGTGTGACCGGTAAGGGAGATCGGTTAGGAGAGGGTGATGCTGACTGATGGTGGTGATCGGTAACTGGAGAGGTAAACGGTAAGTTGATGGGTGAAATTGGTTCAGCTTCAGGTGGTGAATTAGGAATGGAAACATGAGGACTAGTTGGAAGAGGATCGGTTAGCTGGGTTTGTACATTGGATTGCCTAACCGATTGAGGAAAGAAGGAGTCATCAACTAGGTCTCTAAAGATTACACCACTAGAGGCTGAGGGTTGAGCTGGAGGTTGATTTGCATTGATACCGGTGGATTGACTTGAGTTTTGATTACTTGATTCACCTGTCTCAAACACACCAGAGTTATCAGTACTATTTGGAGTCTTATCAGACTCTAGCAAATCAAATTCATCAAATGTAACATGAACAGATTCAACAATTTTCAACAACCGTTTATTAAAAACTCTAAATGCCTTACTGTGCTTGGCGTATCCCACAAAGATGCCTTCATAAGCTTTTTCATCAAATTTACCTCGGCGCTCTTTACCGTTGTAAAGTACATAGCATTTGCAGCCGAAGATCTTGAAGAAACCAATGTTGGGAATTCTGCCACGCCAAAGCTCATAAGGGGTCTTGTTGTGAAACTTGTTGACCAACGATCTATTCTGGGTGAAGCATGCTGTATGGATAGCTTCGGCCCAAAAATACTTGGGAAGCCTAGCTTCGGATATCATAGTTTTTCCAGCTTCGATCAATGTCCTGTTCTTTCTCTCAACTACACCATTTTGTTGCGGTGTTCCAGCAGCTGAGAAATTATGGTCTATTCCGTGATCATCACAGTACTGAGCGATTCCATTATTTTTGAACTCTGTTCCATTAACTGATCTCATACTGATGATGTCACACTCCTTTTGGGTTTGAAGTAGACGGAATAATCTGGTAGCAACTTCATATGTATCATCCTTTGAAGCAAAAGTCTCTATCCATGTATATCTTGAGAAGTCGTCTACAACAACCAAAGCATATCTGCTACCCCCTAAACTGGCAGTAGTTGTGGGGCCAAACAGATCCATATGTAGCAACTGGAGGCATCTAGAGGTGGACATGCAGGGCTTGCTGTGGAATGATTCTTTATGCTGTTTTCCTAACTAGCAGGCTCTGCATTTCCTTTCATGATTAGCAGACACTTGAGGTAGGTCGACAACTAGATTTTGATTAGCCAGCTTTGATAGGTATTTGAAATTCAAGTGACTGAGTCTCTTATGCCATAGCCAGGAGTTCTCACTGATGTTCTTAGCTACAAAACAAACATTAGTAACATTCGAAACATTGTTTAAATCGATAGCATATATGTTACCTTTTCTATATCCAGTGAGAAGTGTTTCACCTGTAGCAATGTCTTTCACATAGCAGTTGGAAGAATTGAAAATACAATGTATACCTTTATCACAGAATTGTGATATAGAGAGAAGGTTGTGTTTCAGACCATCCACCAAAGATACCTTCTGTACAACAACTGTACCTCTTTTGATGGATCCACGACCAATAATTTTACCCTTTGCATTGTCACCAAAGACAACTGGAGGACCAGATGCTTCTTCCAGATCAGTGAGGAGATCAGCATGTCCAGTCATATGCCTAGAGCAACCACTGTCCATAATCCAAACATCCTTACCGGCATCGGTTGAGGTCATTAAGCATTCCTGAAATAAAACAGTAAGCTTATGGTCCCCCTTATTCTTTTGGGTTCAAAGAGTTAGTTCCTCTTTGGCAGCCATACCTGGCCACCACCTGAGCTTTTAGACTCAGTGGGTCCAGATAGGTGCTTCAAGAGGCATTCATAAGACTTGTGACCAATATAACCACAATTTGTACATTTATTAGAAGATGGCTGAGAGGGTTTAGATGAGTTGATGTTCAATTTAGCCAAAGCTTCAGAGGAGTTTACTGATTGAGCAGAAACAGATCCTTTGGGGACGAAGGTGATGGAATTACCTTTGTTAGTCGGTTGCTTAGGTTTAGGAAAGCCTTTACCGATTGGGGAGTCCTTACCGGTTGGATGACCGGTGGCAGTTGTCTTACCGGTTACTCCTTTACCGGTTGGGGTTGCCTTACCGGTAACGGTTTCCTGACCAGCAACCTGATCAACAATTTTAATTCCACTTTTGCTGTCTCCATCACTAAGTGGGACATATTGTCTTAACTCAGGATCAGCTACCTCGGTCCATTGGGATTTGTTTTTGTCCAAAGGAGCCTTCATCTGTTCTCGCACCTTGGGATAGGTGTGTGGGACAGCTTTGAAAGGTTTAGTTAACTCTCTCTTAATCAATTTTGATTGAGCATCATCAAATTTTCCCATCAAGTTCTCAGTAACAGACTTGGTAACTGGTTTGTCTTTGCTGACATTGTCATCACTGCTGGAGCCAAAGCCTATACCTGATAGATCTCGATTGGGAGACAATTGATCTTGTATGATGGTCTCCATAGCAGCTCGTGATTTTGTAAAGGTGTCAATGGTTTTTGAAAGAGAATTATTTCTTGACACAAGATCAGCAATTTGACAAACAGATATTTTTAGTCTCTCAGTGAGTTCTTGATTATCTTTCTTCAACTGATCAGACTCAAGCTTACTTTCTTTCAAAAATTTTATTTCAGCTTTCAAAGAGTCATTTTCAGTAGTGATCATTTTAAAATTATCAGCCATAATTTTGTGAGCAACATTTAATTTTTCAAAATTTGAGAAGAGCTCATTCATCACCTCTCCCATTTCAGACTTTGACATATTTGGCAAAGGGTCAACAGTAGGCTGAGAGGGAGAGGGTGATGGTTCAAAATTGGGATCAAAATTTGGTAGTGATGATATCAGTTGAGGGCTCGGCTCGGTTAGGGGCTTTAAGAAGTGAATCGGTCGGGTATCAAGCGTCGGTTGATGAGAGGTGATCGTTAAGGCTTGAGCTTGATAGGTCTTTTGAGTTGGTTGCATCAATGGTCTGAGAGTGGGCATGGTTTTACACTGACCGTAAAGAGATCCACCTATGTTCTGAATTTTGAAATTATAAGGGTTACCTTCATCTGACTTGGAAATAGGAATGGGTTCGTCAAAGTAGGTCAAGGGAGATCTCCTAGGTAGGGTCTGGTCATTATAAGATGAGTGTTCATTTGAGTTGGGGTGTCTGTAGATAGGTGACTGCAAGGAGATGGGTTTATTATCGGTTCCATCAATAGCAACAAAACTGACATCAGCTTCTTCGTCTATGTCAGCATCCTCATTCTCAGAGTCAGTCTCGAACCAAACTGGCATAGATTTTTCAGTTCCATCCTCGGCAACTAGGCTCTTAGATTTAGATCTAGGGAATTTCTTGAATGGTTTCTTCCTTAAAAATTCATATTTCGGTTGAGGGCATTTGGAGGCAAAATGGCCGGGTTTTCTACAATTGTAACACACAAGCTCACCTTGGGCATTTTTTCCGTCGGTTGAGGTTGAGGTTTGGCCTTTCTTTTGAAAGTTTCCAGATCTTTGAAATGATGAGGATTTAGGTTGGAAGGATTTGTTGTGTGTTTGTTGGGATCTCTTAAAATCTTTGAACTTTCTATAGTTTCTTGCGAAGGCAGCAAATTCATATTCTTCCTCAAAAATCACACTAGATGGTGTATTGGTTTGAGTTGGTTGAGGCTGAGAGATTGAGGGAGAGACATTGGTAGTAGTTTGGCTGGTAAGCATGGAAGAACCAGGGAAGATCTCAGTCTGAGCTGCCAGAGATAGATTTTTAAATTGTTTTTGAACTCCACTCAGCCGGTTGAGCTCTTCCTCATATAAGAACAAAGCAGACACAATGTTCTGGATATGAGTAACGTTCAAATCACGGCATTCTTTCAAAATAGCAACCTTTACATGCCACAAGTCTCCAAGAGAATTGAGGAATCTCATGTTTAGGTCTTTCATAGTGTAAACTCTACCTAAAGATGCACAAGAATTACTCACCTCGCAGAAACGGTCGTACGTTTCCTTTAACGTCTCATTTGGATTCTTCTTGAAGGACTCAAACTCAGCAACACTTTTGTAGAGTCTGTTGTCCTTGGCCACTTGATCTCCTTCAAAAATATCTAAGTAGACTCTGCCACACTTGTTGAGCAGTCTCATAGCATTGTACTTGTTTGTATAGTCTGTCATCAAGTCCGGAGGTTATGATGTGCAAAGCTTTTCTGTCCAAGGAGTAATAAAGTTTGTCATCCTCAGTCCACTCTTCACGTGGTTTTGGCACATAAGTTTCATAAACCTCAAAATCTTGTTCAGACGCTCTATCTGCATGATCCATGAGAGGAGTTATGGGTGCTCTAGTTGCAAGATTGATTTTTCAGGGGTGTCATGGGACCATCTCTGACTACAGTAGTTAACCTATCATCTATTGAGTCCAAGTACCGCATGATTCTGTTTTCCATACTGGAAATTCGTTTTCGTTCAACATGGGAACGGTTGCCAAATTGTATGTTTGCATGATTTTTCCTGCCATTTTGGAATTGGCAATTCAAGCGGTTAAGCTTGGAAAAATGATTTTCGAAAATTGAAAGCTCTGATACCAATTGTTAGGTCCCAAATGGTAGGAATCATGCTAAAGGGGGGGATGAATAGCCTGTTAAAAACTTTTTGCTAAAAACTCATTTAATCATTTGAAAGTATTAAGTTGAACATGCTAACCGGTTAGAAAGGTTTTAGGCAGCGGAAGATCGGTTAAAAGGTTAAGTCAAACTTAAGTTAAATTTCATGCAACCTGTTCAAATCTTATTTCCAAGTAGAACAAACAATTTAAGCAGTAAGTAGAGCCAATAGGTTGTGACCTGTTGAGAGAATGTCAACCAGTTACAACTACACAAAAATAAACAATCACACAGAAGAATGACACGTTGTTTGAAGAGGTTCACAGTGTTAAATAACTGCTACGTCCTCTACCAAGTTTGGTCAGAACTTGGATTTGTGAAAGTGCACTACTATATTAATGGTTCCTACCTATTACAAGTTGTAAGCCAATGATTGAAGGCTGCTAAACTAAAGGTGACCACTAACGGATCGTGCTACAATAAAGACCTGGTGTTTTCTAGAGATGTGCTCACAAGTTGAGCTGATTTCTCTAGGGTGTTGTGTGTGAATCAATCAATGTGTTTCAAAGGTAGTCTAATGAAGGAACACTACAGCATTGATTGAGGTGCTCAGTGTATAAGTCCTACAGAGATGTCTAGTGAATAAGGGGACTTGAATTGAATGCCTTGAACTGTGAAGTTTGCAAGTTGGTAGTTCAGAGCAACTCACTCTCAAGAATCATAAATGCACCAACCTTCTTCAATGCTCCAGGGAAGCTATTTATAGTGAACTTTGAAAAGGAGTCGTTGTCTTTGAAGAGGTTGCAATGATGACTTGATCAGGCATGCCTTTGAATTGAAGGATCTTTGCATTAAATGCCTGAGATAGGAGAGAGAAGATTTTCCTTGAGAGGTTGGATGGATGTGAGTACTTGTTATTTTGACAATCCATTTTGAGCTTCTGACAGCCGCAGGAATGTCACTTCAGCGTCCATTCAGCATGCTTGCTTTACCAACTTTAGCTAAAGTAGGTTGCTGGGTAGTTGGGAGCAATAAATGCTTCGGTTAGGCTAGGCTAAAGGAAGCTTACTAAGAAATCTTTAACCGGCAAGAGGAGACATAACCTGTGAGGTTATATCAGCTAGGTAGGGGCAACCGGTTAGGTAGGCACACCGGTTGAGTGATCAACCGGTTAGGCAACTATACCTAGTAACTCACATATGAATCCAAGGGCAAATCTTCAGGTCTTTAAGTCTTCAAAGTCTTGAGAAAATTACATGATTTAAAACACTGACACTAGCACTAAGGGAACCTATCATACATAGAAAAATTCTATTTGATCTAATTAAAATTAGGGATCCACATTAATGCTTGTTGTGATTGGGATTAAGCAATTCTAAACTTAAACATATATTTGACTAACATCACTTATAAGCAATAAGCTCACAAGTAAGGTACAAACTAATTATAGCACGAATAAGCAAAAGCTAAAAAGTCATAAAAATATTGCTTTTCACTACTTATTTTATCAATAGGTACCGAGTTCAAATACTATTATCTACACTTTTGTTTATTTTCTTTCTTTCTTTCATACTTATTCAATCAATTCAATTCTTTAACTGTCTTTTATTTTCTTATCATCATTTAATATTACAAAAACAAATTATTTATTTTTGGGCTCATTTTTGTTTTATATTCTTTACTTTTATAAACATAATAAATTAACAAAAGAGAAAAAAAATATACAATACATAAATAAAAAATAATTTGTGAATTCAAATTGTATCCTTTATTATATTTCAATAAATTAAATTTTCATATTTGCTTAATATTTAATTTCAATATATAAATGTAAATTTATAATTATTATGATTTTGAATTATTTTAGCTTTAGTGCAAACATTAATATTTATTTATTTGCAAATAATATTTTTTTCTTGAAAAAAAAATCAAAACGGGTATTAATCCATCAATAAGTAATCAACTATCATCTATACATTATCAGTCATTAGCTGAAACAAACGAGTTATCAATCAATCAGATATAAGTCATTAAGCAACCATCCATCAGCTATCAACTATAAGTCATCAGACATCAGCTACGACAAACAAGCCTTAACTACTGTTTGTTTTTGTTGTTTTGAAACTTTTATAAGCTAATTATATTTTGTTGAATAAAATATAGTCTTATATATTTATCAAAATAATTAAATCAAATCAAATATTTATTTATTTTTCATTTTGTATTACAAGTAAAATATATGAATTCATAATATTCTTTAATAAAAGAATAAATACACCTACTAAAAAAATAAGAAAATTTAAAATAAAGTCACATTATATTTTAAAATTATAGAAATCATCTACATACTTAAAACAAAAATGTGTCCTTAACATAGAAATAAAAAATAAAATGTATAAATTTTAAAAGAAATGAAAGAAATAAATTAATTAATGAAATAATTTTTTTTATGAATCTTATAGTTGATACGATCACATATTTCTTGCTAAGAATTTAAAACTACCATAAATAATATATGGAAAGGGTGGATAATTTGGGGATGTAATTTTTTTTTTGTGTTGTTAAAAGTGAATATAGATGTGTTTCCATATATGTGAAAAAAATAACATTTTTGGGACTTTTTGGCTTTCACTTATTTATAAAATAGATGAGTTGTACTTACTTGACTTTTGGCTTATAAGTCAAAACAAACACTCTATTTTTAGCTTAATTAAAGCCAAAAGCAACAAGTCTTTAAAGATAAGCCAAAACAAACGAGCACTATATATGACAAACAAATAACATGCACCCAACAATCGCATTGAAACTTGTAATTTGTTTATTTTATGGTGTGGAACTTTATTCCATATCGAAAAATTTGGAAAATGAAAAGTTCCTTGTGACTATTATAATTATCTATATATTAGATAAAATGATGATGGGCTAGAAAATTGAACTTCTTGAATTTTTATTGAATCTTCAGTAGATAGATTAGTATTATCTTTGTTTCAATTTAATGTTTTGAGTTTAATTTTATATAAAAATTAAAAAAAGTAAATATTGTGATATGAAAATAAAGTAGAAGAGAAAGTAAGGTAAGAAGTTTTTGTTATAAGAATAACAAGTGAAATGTCAAGTTTAATTAATAAAACAACTAAAATTCTTATATTGAGACAGACCGAAAGACCAAAAGTCTAATTTAAATAATAAAAAGTCTAATTTAAATAATAAAATAACTAATAACTTTATAACGAAACATAATGAAAAGGAAAGTAATAATATCTATCTATAGCAAGAAAGTGGTAAAATTGAAAAGTTGACGCCAAAACTTGGTTCTGAATATGGCAAGTTGAGAATAAGAAAAAAAATGGAAAATGTCTGGGTAATATGAGGAGTCAATTGACGCGTGGAAGGCTTCAGTTCATGCAAAAATAAGTTTGACTACCGAAAAAAAGAATGATTACTATCTTCACCATTTTTTATTTTGGAAATTATTATTTTTTTCATTATTAAATTTGTTATTTACAGTAATTCATACTCCCTCCGTCCCGGAACAATCTTCACACTTTCCATTTTGGGCGTCCCAAAACTTACTTCACACATTTAAAACTTACCTAAAATGGAAAGGAATCTTTACTATTCCCTCCACTCATTCTCTCTCCTACATTATTTTAATACTCACAACACCATTATAATTTACTATTCTCTCCACTCATTCTCTCTCCTATTTTATTTTCACACTCACAACACTTTCAATATAATACTCCTTCCTTAAAACCAGTGCAAACAGTGTTTGTGAACTAAGTTTCGGGACGGAGGGAGTATATAGAAAAGTAGTACTACTTTAATACTCCATCCGTCCCATTATTTTAAGAGTACTACTTTTTCTTTTGATTCGTCTCAAATTAAGAGTCTCATTTCATAAATGGCAAATTTTAAACAGTATTTCGGACATTCATACCCTTTAATATAAATATATTTACAAAAAAAAATCATCCATTATGCCCTTATAATGATAACATATTTACAAAAATATCAATCAAAAAGAGGGGGAAAGATTAAATGTTTTAACTTTTATATTCTCTCTCAACTAATCTTCTACCCATTTACAATTTTTTATTCATTTTTAAAATTTTTTCTTAAAAAAAACGTGAAATACTACCATAAGACGTTTAAAGTGGGACGGAGGGAGTATTATTTCTTTTTATAGTAAAAAGTAATTCATGCAATCAAGGAAAAAAAGATTATTTAAATTTTCTTCTTTTAATATATACTCCCTCCGTCCCACAAAACATTATCCCTTTACTGTTGAGAACAGAAAATAAGGAATAATATTATTAAAGTAGGTGTTGTGAGTGGGAGAAGAGAGAATGAGTGGAGAGAATAGTAAATTTAAAAAGTGTTGTGAGTATGACAAGTGGGTCTCATAAATAAAGAAGTATTAAAAAATTTCTTTTTAGGAAAGTGGGACGCCCAAAATAGTAAAAGGGGTAATGTTTTGTGGGACGGAGAGAGTATATATATATACTCCCTCAGTCCCGCTAATATCCGCACACTTTCCTTTTTGGGCGTCCCGCTAATATCCGCACACTCCCAAAAAGAAAACTTTATATTAATAAAATATTCACCCTATCCCACTCATTCTCTCTCCTACATTATTTTAATACTCACAACACCATTATAATTTATTATTCTCTCCACTCATTCTCTCTCCACTCATTCTTTTACACTCACAACATTTTATTAAAATATCATATTTCTTAATTTCCGCGCAAACAGTGTTAGTGCGGATACTATTGGGACGGAGGGAGTATATATATATACTCCCTCCGTCCCACAATAATATATAAATTTTTCATTTTGGGCGTCTCACAATAATATATACTTTCTTAAAATGGAAAGGAATCTTTACTATTCCCTCCACTCATTCTCTCTCCTACATTATTTTAATACTCACATCACCATTATAATTTACTATTCTCTCCACTCATTCTCTCTCCTATTTTATTTTCACACTCACAACACTTTCAATATAATATTTCCTCCTTAATTCCCATGCAAAACTCAAAAGTCTATAAAAAGATGGGACGGAGGGAGTATATATATATATATACTCCCTCTGTCCCAGCCCACTTAGGAAATTTTGAAATGGCACGGGAATTAAGGAATATTATTATAGTAATAGGAGAGAGAATGAGTGGAAAAAGTGTTGTGAGTGTGAAAAATTAAATAGGAGAGAGAATGAGTGGAGGGAATAATAATTATAATGGTGTTGTGAGTATTAAAATAATGTAGGAGAGAGAATGAGTGGAGATAATAGTGATTTAAGGTTTTCATTTTGGGAATTCTTAAGTGAAGTGGGACGCCCAAAATGAAAAATTTTCTTAAGTGAGGTGGGACGGAGGGAGTATACTCCCTCCGTCCCACTTCAAATGGTCCCTTGGTTTATTTCACGGTTCTTAAGAAAAATAAACAAAGTGGGTAGAAATTAGAGGAGAGAGAATGTAAAAGTTAAATGTGTGATAGAGAATAGGAGAGAGAATGTAAAAGTTAAAAATATTTAATAGGAGAGAGAATGAGTGGGAGGAATAGTAAGTTAATGATTGATTTTTTTTTGTAAATACTCCCTCCTCCCACGTGATTACAAACTTATTTCTTTTTTTGTCCGTTTCACGTGAATACAAACTGTCCAAAATGGAAATAAATTTATTATTTTATATTCACCCTACCCCACCCACTCATTCTCTCTCTTCATTTCCTACCACACAATTTATTCAATCAACTCCACTCATTTTCTCTCTTCATTTCCTACCACACATTTTCATTATCTTAATAATACTTCTTAATTATTGTGCCTAAGAAATTGGTTTGTAATCACATGGGATGGAGGGAGTATGTGGAGATGATAAGGGTATAAATATATGAAAAATTTTCCATTTATTTATGGAAGAGACCAATTGAAGTGAAATGTCTCAAAAAGAAAATTGAACCATTTGAAATGGGACGGAGGGAGTATATAATTTAGAAAATAGACTAGGTAAATTCCTTGAAAAAAGCTGCTGCAGTTAGAAATCCCACCTTGGTATTCGTTCCATACTTGGTTTGTATTTTCCTGCACGTGGTATTGGAAAACAATCAGACACTGTGACTGAGTACGTAAAAGAAAATCATATTGACGAGCTGATGAGAATGTAAATATATTTACATTTCCATTTGGAATTTATTTTTTTTTATTAAAAAAATTCCTATTAACAAATTTGAAAACAAGTTGTACATACAGTCATGGGCTTAATTTTCTGATTGTTGTGTGGCTTAAGCTAAAATGGATGCGTGATCAGGTTTTCTTTTTCTGATTGCATTGGGCAGTCAAATTGTTAACCTACTTAAGCTATATACCTATAACTTCCCGGATATTCACTTTAATATTTTTCTTTATTTTGTAATAATTATTTGAATTCTATTTTTGATTTCACTATTTGTTTAATTATAGCTATATATATATACTAGTACATATGCCCGTGTCCAAGGACACGGGTGTGTTTTTTTTTTCAAATTTTTTTTTTTTAATTTAAAAAAAAATAAAAAAATCAGTTACTTAATTAATTTAAGTAAACCCTCCTAAAGCCCACTTTTAGCCCAAACTCAAAGTTTTAGCCCAAATCCAAAGTCTTAGCACAAATTAAGGGCAAAATAGGAAACAAACTAAATAGTGAGGGCAAAATAGGGAAAAACCCATCCGAAACTGTTCATAGAACTGTTCACGGAGGGGTTTAATTTATACTATAGATATATATATATATATTTATAAGCATGAAAATTAAAAACTACTCCCTCCGTCCCATAGATTTATGGACTTTTGGGTTTTGCACGGGGATTAAGGAGGAAATATTATATTGAAAGTGTTGTGAGTGTGAAAATAAAATAGGAGAGAGAATGAGTGGAGAGAATAGTAAATTATAATGGTGATGTGAGTATTAAAATAATGTAGGAGAGAGAATGAGTGGAGGGAATATTAAAGATTCCTTTCCATTTAGGGAAAGTTAAATATTATTGTGGGACGCCCAAAATAGAAAGTTTACATATTATTGTGGGACGGAGGGAGTATGTGCTATTAAACAACTCCATACTCCATATATATGTAGCTGACTTTATAATATATACTCCCTCCGTTCCGCTAAGGTTGTTACATGAGGGTTGAAGCACATAAATTAAGAAAGGGCACTACTAAAAATCATATTTATTGAGACGGGAAAGGGTCTCATTAAGTTGCCTAAAATAGAATCTAATACCGTCCCTATTTGAATTAGGATAAAACAGGGACAAATAGGGGTCTCAATAAGTGGGTGTCACAAATATTTTAGAGACGGCAATTACCGTCCCTGACATAAATATTACATGTTAAAACAGGGACCATTAGAAAATGCTGTCCCAAATTAGGGACTATTAGAGAATTGCTATCTCAAAAGAGAGAGCATTATAGAATTGCTGTCTCAAATTTTTATAAACAGAGACTATTGTTAATATCTGTCCCAAGCAAAGTGTCTCTAAAAGACATATTTCTTGTAGTGGGGGAATAATGAGTGGTTGTGAGGAAGAGAGAGAATGAGTGGAGAATAATGAGTGGTTGTGAGGAAGAGAGAGAATGAGTGGAGAATTATAAAAATAATAAAAAGTTTTCTTTTTTTGTAATGTTGCAACTTAAGTGAAATGTCGAAAATGGCAAAATGTTGCAACCTTAGCGGAACGGATGAAGTATGCACGTAGGTATTAAAATTTGAAATAAATTGCATGTAAAAATTCAGAAGATTCAATTCGACAGAGGAATGACAAAAACTTTTTATATTTTCACTTTCTGCAACCTATAAAGTTATTAACAAGCAAAATAATTCTTGAAAATAGAGATTTATTCATTTTTTAAACTTTGGGGTGACTTGAAAAGGTTTTGTCCACTCCTTTGTAAATAGTAGATTCCATTTCTTTTGTCCTCCAATTACCCATTTGAAATACCTTTGTTATTCTTTTAAAATACCTTTCCAAACAGATGTTATTGGGCGAATTACCAGCTGTGGTTCTATTCAAAGAAGACCAGTTCGTGGGAAGAAAAATGATGAAACACTAATTGAGTTCACCGTAGAGGACATACAGTATAGTAAATTCAACCAATTTTTTCCAGAAACTTTAAGCGGTTATTATTGATAAATTTATTGACATAAAGAAAATGATTGTAGGGGACATACTCTTGCATGTACCGCATGGGGCGCAGCTGCTTAGGAATAGGATGCATATCTGCTGAAAAACAATATTAGCGTGGTAGTTATCATGCAACTTTGTCATCCAGAAAAGTATAAAGAAGAGATACAAGTATCAACCCGGTTCAATAATACTGAATCCAAGTTAAGATGAATGTGAATTTCATTGGATGGATTTATTGTTTGATCAAATGTAGTCAAATATTCTCTAATGAATCGCTAAATAGTAATAATTCAGCTTGATGTTGCAGGAATTGTGCTTATCAGTAATCCTTCACGTGGCAGGACCAATCACCTGGCTTCTTGACCTGAAATCAGAACCCACGACTAGCCGGATGTGTCTCCGGCGAAGACGCTCGGGCGTGAGAGTAAGACAACAGTGTATATAGCTCAAAATGTATTGATTAATGAATTCAGATAACAAAATGGCAGTTACCTCCGCACCGTTGGTAGTGATGATGTATTTATAGGTGATGGTTGTTGTATTTTTGGTGGAGCGATACGTGCTCGGAGATTCTAGCGGCAGTTATGGTCATGAGAACGTGCCTGTAACCGTCCCTAATTTGTAGGGCTGCTGTTATGAAAAGATTTGACCCCTATGCGTCCACATTTGGTAGGTCGACACTTGGTGGTTAGGTCGAGGTCGCCACTTGTGGAATGGTCGACCTGACTGACGGGTAGAGCATGGTTCATACCCGAATTGTAGTATGGATCGTGAGGTCGGACTAAGTTAAGTCGGGACCTGGTAGGTCGGACCATGGGCTTAGTCGACTGATACTTGAGATGGGCTTTGGGCCTCGCTCTGATTGGGCTAGCTTCATTGAGAATGTGGGCGTCAAGGTTGTCTGTGAGTGGGCTTTATTCATTTGGCCCAACTCGACACTTTTGGTATGTTCAGTGGCCCCCAACTTTCGAGTTGACTTTGTCGGCTTGGAAGTTAAGAAAATCTTTGATGAGAATTGCTTTACTCGCAGGTCGCTACTCGTATTGATACTTTAGTCGACTAAAATGACGTGGCATGATCCTGGACGTCGGCGATGAACGGTCAGGGATGAAGGAGCGCCGCTTTTCAGCAATGATTACTATTCTGACGCTTGGTAGTCTTTCTTGAAAATCGCTTCAGCGTTTAATTTTGGAAAATTAATTTCGAATTTCTTTTCCCATTCCAAATTTGGGAAAATATATATACCAAAAATCCCCTTTTGAAACGAATTCTTACCGTCTTCAAACTCTCTTTCTCCGGCGATAATTGTGGAATTGCAGCAGGATTTAACCCAGGCTTGCGTCCTTATCTACGACTCCCCCTTTTGCAATCAATTGAGGTATTTATCTTGTACCTTTGCTTTAGGGTTTTAATTCATGCTCTGTTTTCATTTTCGCCATGGCTAGAACCTTTCGTAGTGAACCTGGCGCTTGGTATGGGTACTGCACTGTGGATCGTAGGGTATATAAGAACGTGAACAGTGAGTGGAGAGTGATGTCCTTGGATGAATGTGCCTCTATTTTGACCAGGTGGGAGTTGAATTTCAGTGAGATAGGTTTGCCCATTGTAGGGGACGTTGAAAACCTAGTAATTGATGATTCAAATATTGTCACTTTCCATCTGTTCCATGAACTACTCGACCATATCACCTTGTTTTATGTTAGGGATGTCCACAAGCCCTCCTTCCTTAGGAACAGAATAGGTTTTCCAGGGGAGTCTAGGTCGCCCTTAGGTAGGTCGACTGAATGTGATCATAGGACTGACTCCCCTGCTTCCTCTTTTGTTTGTACTGATATGACGACCCAAGGTGGAGCTACAGCTTCAACTTCATCAAGTCCCAGGATAGTGGATGCATTTGGCTCCTCCATTGTACCGGGGAAGAATGAGAGAGGATATGTACCTCCTAGGCCTCTGCGAGGGAATAAGAATATGGAGTCCCATTACTCCATGGTCTATGACTTTTGTGGGGTAAATAGGGCGGACTATAGGGTAACTATCTTTACTAGGGCGGATTTCATGGCCAAGCACCGTGCCACCTTCACCACTGATGCCACTAGGGTTGCTTTTTTCTATGGTCAGTTCGAAGCGGGCTTGAGGTTGCCCTTAGATCCCTTTATCAACGAATTTTTAGAGTGCATGGATGCTCTTCCCCTTCAGCTTGGGGCCAACACTTCCAGGGTACTAGTGTGCTTTGCCATGGTATGTAGGTTTCTAGGACATGAGCCTTGCATGAGAGTCTTCAAGGAATTTTTTGCTCCAAAGCTCGACAAGGCAGATTGGGGGATTAGTACTCCTTCCAAACCCAATTCTCCAAAGTTGTTTGCCAATCTTCCCAATAAGCATAGCAGCTGGAATACATACGTGGTTTTTGTAGAGAGTAGGTTAGGATGGGAATTCCCTTTGCCAAATAATGAGTCTGACGTTATTGACGAGGAGAATTACTGGGAGCCTCCATGGCACCAAACTTTGTATAGAAAGCTGTGTGCTTTTGTTAAGAACGGACCCATCAGCTGGGAGTCATTAGGGATGACTAAATACAACTATATCCAAGCAGGGATGATGCCTGGAGATGGGGTAGTGGAGCCTCTTGTCCCAGTACTGAGGGGTTAGGTATACCCTGATTGGGTTACTCACTCTTTGGGTAGACTAGAGGAGAATTGTCAATTTTGCCAGAAGAAAGCTGGTTATTGCAAGGATAATGGAGAACACGTTGGTGGTAAGGTTTTACTCGTCTTTATTCATTAGCTCGTCGCTTGCCTGCTCGTATGTAGAACTATCTAGCTCGTACATAGAACTATTTTGACTTGCACTTCTTTATTCATCAAATTGCATGCTCGTATGTAGAGTCAGTTAATTCGTACATAGAACTGCTTCGAATTGTATCGATTAGCTCGCCAATTGTTTGCTCGTATGTAGAACTATTTAGCTCGTACATAGAACTGTATTGAATTGCCGGGCTAACACTTGATTACTTTGATGTCGTGCAGTTTTGACTCCCGAACAAGAAGCTGCCATGGTTCGAATAGTGGGAGTGTCCGATAAGAAGAAAGCTAAGAAAGCCCATGGGGCGGCCAATGCTAAAGCAAGCCGGGAGAGAGAAGCCGCTGTGAGGAACAATTTGTTGCCCAAGGACGTTGCTGGGATGATCCCCATAGAGGAGGTTGAGCTGGAAGATCCCCTGTGACGACCCCAACCCTAGGCACTCATTTTTAATTATTTAATTATATGCTTTTAATATTTATGTTAGCTTTATGTGTTCAATTATGTCTTTAAAATTCTTAAATTAAGATGAATTGGGTGAGAAGTAAAAATTAGAATCTTTTATGAAAATATTAGACATTAAATAAAGAAACTTGAAGAAATAATAAAAAAATGGAAAAATGATAAATAATGTAGGGAGGTTAAATGAGAGGATGAATTAATGGGATAAAGATTTAAATTAATTAAAATGGGTTGGGTGAAAGCCTTGGCTAATTTCCCATGGGGGGCCAATTTGTAGAAGTTCCTCCTTCTTTGCCAAGTGTCCTCCCTCCATACCTCCTCTTACTCCCTTCCCCTCCCTTCTCCTTCATTCACCACATTCATCCTAGAGAAAGCTTAGAATCCTCCATTGAAGCTCCCTCCATTCAAGTTTGAATCCAAGGCATTTCTTCACCAAAATTCAAGTCCTAGAGCACCATTGAAGTTGGATGACCTAGAGGAAGCCATCTAGCTAGAAAGATCAACATTTCCTTATAAAATCCAAAGGTGAGTTATTATGATTCCCTTCTCCTATGTGTTCATGAGTTCTTTGATTATTGTTCTTGGCTTAATGATGTTGATTTCTTGCTTGGAAACCTAAATGGGAGTTGATTGATTTGAAAATGAACATTGTTGAAGTTAGGGTTCAAGGAAGATCATTAGAAGGGTTTGAAATGGGTGGAATGGGTAGAGATAAATAATCTAGGATTACTTGGTTGTGAGTTTATATGTTTTGAATGGGACTTGGTAAGATGAAGGTGTTCTTGGGTGTTCTTGATCAAGCCATGGTAGAGGGAAAGAAGAACTAGGTTGAAAAGGGTTAAAAATCTGCAAAAAGGGGTGGAGGAGGCTTGGGCGGTCGCCCAAGTGGGCTTCGGGTGGTCGCCTGCCGGGCAGGAGGTCCAAATTCCCTTGAAGTCCACTTGGGCGGTCGCCCAAGTGGTTAAGGGCGGCCGCCCAAGCCGGCGAAACCATAAATTCTCTTGAGGTCCACTTGGGCGGTCGCCCAAGTGTAAGGGCGGTCGCCCAAGACCCTGAACCAAGTTTAGAGTTGTTCAAACCTAATCAAACTCGAACCAAAATGGAATCTCTTTAACCTAGATTAAAGTAGAATACTTTGGCTACACATTGACATCCTAAGTGATCAAAATGGAATTGGGGAAGTACTTTAAATGTTGCTTGGAAAGCGCTAGTTAACCTAGTTTGGTAACTTAGCAGTAAAATGATTCTAACTTGGTAAATTGAACTTGGATCTTCATAGAGGCCTTGTATTATTGTATAAAGACCTTGTAGGATGGATTGATGGTATTTCCTTGCCTTACTTTGAAGTTCATATACATTGGTTATATTATGCATAGTGTGTTGATTTATTGTTGCACTATGATATTGGTTGGACATGAGTATATTTACCATGTTGATATATTGTTATCCCTTTTTGTGGATTGTATTCAAGTATTTATTATGTGCTTGATAATGTTGAATACTTGTTATAGTATTTACTGTCGTTATGATATTGTTGTAGGATTCCCTACTTTGGAATTCCTAAACTGTACATGTTGATACAAAGATTTATAGCCGTTGTGCTAATATGTTGAATACTTGATATAGTATTGCTATCTTCATGATATGCTTTGTTGTGGTATGTATCCCTACTTTGGATCATACAATGTTTGGTTAAGCAAGTATGTTATTACTGTGCTTAGTTATGTAAATCCAAATTTGGTATTGATTTATTTGTTTGTTGGACAATGTATGGGATTATAATGGCATCGAGCCAAGTTCATTATAATTCATACATTGGTAACCCAATTGTCCCCCTTGTGTGGGATTTGTGGGCTAGCATCTCCTTTTGAGGTAGATGGTCTAGTTTCACCTGGGATATGACCGTGTGTCGAATCCCTATGGTATGCTTTATTATTGTTCGTAGTTAGGAACCGCTTCTTCAATCTTCTGTTGCTCGGTTGTGTATATCCTTTTGGAGATGAAACCTTGGCTCGCATCCTTCTAAGTGTTACTTTATCGTGCTTATGTGTTGTGATATATTCATGCCGAGATGGTCGTTGTTTCCAACCGGTATGGGACGGTTGGCGGCGAGGAGCCTCTCGGGTTATGTGGATATGTCTTTTGATGTGTTGCATCTTATATGGCATATTGCTGCATTCATAATAGCTCATTGAGATTTATTCTCACCCCTCTCCCTTTACTGTTTTAGATTCCGAGACAGGTGGACCGACCAAGTAAGGGCGGCAAGGAGTTTAGAAGTGGTATTTTGGGAATTGTCGGGTTATGTTAGATTGGTGTAGAAAGTGTTTGTTAGCATAATTCTTTTAAAGGGTTGTATTCATAAACTTAAATTTCATACTATATTCGATATCTTTTGTAACTAAAACCGTTTATTATTTTCGTGGTTGGTTAACTCTCCCTCCAACGTGGAAGGAGTAGAGTTACTTTGAAATGGTTGTGTTTAAGTTTTGGAGATGAAATCAAAGTTTTTAAAAATTAGGAGAATTGGGTTAGTTTGAGGACTCTCCCGGCTCGGGACACGTGTAGGTTCCGGGTCGGGTCCTCACAGCTGGTATCGAGCTCTGCTAGAATTCTCGGGTAGAGTCTAGCTGAGTGAGAGTGTGCGATAACTTACGTCGAGAGTTTAATGCAGGAATTTGTTCAAAGGCAGAAAATGATCTTGATCAACCAAGGAATCAAGGAAAGGTGAGTTATGGAAAGATAGATTTCCCCACCATCATTTGAGGTATTTTACCTGTCTTAGGAATTAGGGTTCATACTTTTATAAATCCTTGTACATTAGTTCTCATGTGGCATTACTTTTCATCTTTATTTGCATAATTGGTCTAAGAGTTGCCGTATGTCTTTGGAGGTTCTACTCCTATGGGGTCGTACCTCGAATCATCCTTAATTATCTTGGTAGTTGTGATTTAGTGGGCATGTATTGCCGGTGGATTTGGTCGAGTTACCAATCCGTGAATCATCGTTATATTAACTTTCGAATTAATTGAGTAGATGTTGTGTTCGAGGAGGACCTGCCGCAAGAAGCGAGTCTCCTTATTTATGTTTGATTTGCCTCCTGGGGTGGTAGAGGCGGATGAGTCATTATTGCTATTTTATCATATATGCATAAATGTCGAAAGTATGGCCTAAGGAATTTGAAGGTTATTTGAGTTTTGAGTTATCTTGATTCAAAAGAACCTTGAGTTCTCTCATGTACGGTGGTAAATGAATTGGTGAACTCTTAGTTTAGAGTTGGTCTATGGCCTAATTAAGAGTGGTTTATGGTTGTATAATTTGCGTGAGTATTTATACATTGGTATCTCGTGGTGGAGACTAGATATACGAAGACTAGTATTGAAAGTGATAGTCTAAGTGAGATTATATGAGTTATAAATTATCGCGAGTAAGAGATCTTATGGAACTAATATATCTTTGCCTTAGGTGCTATAAGTATTCTCTAAGGAGAGATTGATTGAATTCTTGCTACTAAATTGAATAGGAAATCGATATTTTTGTAAGTAATATCACCCTATAAGTTGACTAAGTGGTGTTTTTCAAGTGAGTTTCAAAATGGGTTTTCATCGTGTATCATACCAGGGTATTGAAGCCGAGTGGATATAAGTCACTATTTCGGTATTCGGATCCCTAGATAGAGTATACAAATTGGGATGATGGAATCGATGATTCAACTTAAGAAATTAATTGATAAAGAAGATAACTAGCTTAGCGATTCTCGCAAGGATAAATTGTTACCGTATTTAGAAAAGATGATACTTGGTGGTTAATCAAAGGGTTATAGAGATCTTAAATAGGTAACTGTGAAGAATAAGTATTCGTTAGCACTTGTTGACGATTTGTATGAATGATTTTAGAAACTAGTAGGATACTCAATGGTTATTAGTTGAATTTTCTGAGTGTTACAATTTCAGTTGAAAAATTGCTTTAAGGGTATACTTAAGACAACATTTATATCTAGTATGGCCGTTTTGATTTATGGATTGTGTACTAGCTATGGAGAGGAAAATAGGGTAAATGTGAAGAAGTATAATAGATGTAGCTATTGGTGACTTATAGGGTCAACTTCGAAATTGGTAAGATAGGTATAGGGTTCGTTTTGAGAATTGATTATCATTAGTTGAGAAAATGAGGATGAATCTTATTGGGAGACAGGATACTTTAGGATGGTTATATACTATAGTTCGACTTAGTTACGTGAATCATATGAGGGATTTGTGTGATGCTTGAAAGATATTGACGTTGTACGGATTTTGAGTTTGTTGATGGTTATTGAGAGTTAAGTTAGATTATACTTGTAATGTTTAATTGAAATTCGGAAATGATTGATCTATGTGAGTTCCAATTATATTTTCGATTTAGAAATTATGGTATTTGATTGGGAACTAGATGTTTTACAATATGTTGTTGCTAAGTACAATACCAATATCAAAGGTGGTGAATAGATGACTCAAATTAAATAAAAGTGTTGAACTTTCAACTTGAGGAATTATTGAATTGAGGATGGTTTACCTAGTTATAATCTTAATGATTGTTTTAGTGTTATTTATCGGGGATAGTAATAGTATTGCGAGATTGTGTTTTCTTAGAGAGAAATTAACTAAGTCTAAATAGTATGAGTGGTGGCTACACTATAAATAGAGGTCAATCAAGAATATTTTGTTAAAATTGTTTTAAAGGTGTTTTAAAACTTTGGAATATATATATTGGACCTCTGTGTAAGCAATTGTGCCCTTCGGGGATAGTTGATAAGGTCATTAAACCATTTTCGCGTAAATTAAAATCTGTGAGTAATTTAACTATCTACCACTGGTATGGGACGGTTGTAGATAATTAAATCACTCGAGCTATTTTTGTTAGCTTATCAATCCTTTGAAATTTCTGAGTGGTTTGGTTAATTAAGACTGGTATGGACCGGTTTTAAATAAGTAAACCATTCGGGTCTCTTTGGATCTCTTTTATATTATCATTTGGAATTTTGAAAGATGTTGTAAAATTTCGAAAGACATGTTATTTTAAAGTTATAGTACGTACAGAAGCAAGTAAAAAGGCAACCTAGTTTCCCTATAATGATTAACTGTATTCAAGTGTTGGTCCAAGAAATGATTTGATAAATGTGGGGTTATTATTGTGTCGGTCACAATAGACTCGATTTTGTTTTGGAGTTGGATCGGCTCCGTTGTGGGCGGCCAACCATTCAATTTGAACATTGATTTGTCACTAGTCCTGAACATAATTGGAACATTGAATTGTGATAATAGAATGTTGACGTTAGAAGATTTATTAAAATATTTAGAGTTCTAGGTTGAACTTGAGAGTTTTAACACTATAGACTTTGTGAATTAGTTGCATTGGGAGTAATGAAGGGTATGCTATTTTGTTATAGAAAATTGAATTACATTTTCTACTCGTTATATATATAGCTTGATGAAATGTTATTAATAAAGTCCTCTCATATGTTAGGGGATAGTTTGATTGTTTAAACCCCATAGTATTAAAAAGATTGGATATTCATTCAATTGGGAAGATCCATTTGGAGTGTAGGAAGGCCATTAAATTTAACCTTGTGAAAATTTGAGGAATCATTACTTATTATTGAGAATAGGCTACGGACATATGCGATGGATGTTAGTAGTCAATAGTACGAATGGTTACCAGTGGTAAGTGCGTATAATAGTAGTTATCATTCTAACATTGAGATAAAACCGTATGAGGCATGGTTTGGGAAGAAAATATCGATCTCTAATTTGTTGGGTTGAAGTTAGAGAAGAAAGACCTAAGGTAGATTGCCGCCAAAAATTGTTAATCCATTTGAAGTTTTAGAAAGGGTGGGTGATTTGGCTTATAGACTGACTTGTAGCAAATTGTAGAGTATTTGAAGTTTTAATGTGATATTGTAATGTATTTGGTGACCTAAGTTGTAATACTTTAATTATTTATATTTTCATTGGGATCGGAAAATTTGTGTTAGTGATATTTGCATAGTATGCTTGGATCATTAAGTGGTAACATCATATTATTAATGGAATTAGAAATTTAATTTCTTTGAAAGAAGAATCACAACATTGAAGAGACTATTTGGAAATTGAAGTTTGATGTATACTTGTAACCGATGCGGGTTGATCGCTTAGGTAAGTGACAGTCAAATTCGGGACGAAATATCCGTGGTTGTTTGAAAATTCAAGTAAGTCTTCTTTTAAAATTCGGGTCGAATTTTCTTAAGGGGGAGTGAGTGTGACGACCCCAACCCTAGGCACTCATTTTTAATTATTTAATTATATGCTTTTTAATATTTATGTTAGCTTTATGTGTTCAATTATGTCTTTAAAATTCTTAAATTAAGATGAATTGGGTGAGAAGTAAAAATTAGAATCTTTTATGAAAATATTAGACATTAAATAAAGAAACTTGAAGAAATAATAAAAAAATGGAAAAATGATAAATAATGTAGGGAGGTTAAATGAGAGGATGAATTAATGGGATAAAGATTTAAATTAATTAAAATGGGTTGGGTGAAAGCCTTGGCTAATTTCCCATGGGGGGCCAATTTGTAGAAGTTCCTCCTTCTTTGCCAAGTGTCCTCCTCCATACCTCCTCTTACTCCCTTCCCCTCCCTTCTCCTTCATTCACCACATTCATCCTAGAAAGCTTAGAATCCTCCATTGAAGCTCCCTCCATCCAAGCTTGAATCCAAGGCATTTCTTCACCAAAATTCAAGTCCTAGAGCACCATTGAAGTTGGATGACCTAGAGGAAGCCATCTAGCTAGAAAGATCAACATTTCCTTATAAAATCCAAAGGTGAGTTATTATGATTCCCTTCTCCTATGTGTTCATGAGTTCTTTGATTATTGTTCTTGGCTTAATGATGTTGATTTCTTGCTTGGAAACCTAAATGGGAGTTGATTGATTTGAAAATGAACATTGTTGAAGTTAGGGTTCAAGGAAGATCATTAGAAGGGTTTGAAATGGGTGGAATGGGTAGAGATAAATGATCTAGGATTACTTGGTTGTGAGTTTATATGTTTTGAATGGGACTTGGTAAGATGAAGGTGTTCTTGGGTGTTCTTGATCAAGCCATGGTAGAGGGAAAGAAGAACTAGGTTGAAAAGGGTTAAAAATCTGCAAAAGGGGTTTGGAGGAGGCTTGGGCGGTCGCCCAGTGGGCTTGGGTGGTCGCCTGCCAGTGGCGGGGAAGGTCCAAATTCCCTTGAAGTCCACTTGGGCGGTCGCCCGAGTGGTTAAGCGGTCGCCCAAGCTGGCAGAAACCATAAATTCTCTTGAGGTCCACTTGGGCGGTCGCCCAAGTGTAAGGGGGGTCGCCCAAGACCCTGAACCAAGTTTAGAGTTGTTCAAACCTAATCAAACTCGAACCAAAATGGAATCTCTTTAACCTAGATTAAAGTAGAATACTTTGGCTACACATTGACATCCTAAGTGATCAAAATGGAATTGGGGAAGTACTTTAAATGTTGCTTGGAAAGCGCTAGTTAACCTAGTTTGGTAACTTAGCAGAAATGATTCTAACTTGGTAAATTGAACTTGGATCTTCATAGAGGCCTTGTATTATTGTATAAAGACCTTGTAGGATGGATTGATGGTATTTCCTTGCCTTACTTTGAGTTCATATACATTGGTTATATTATGCATAGTGTGTTGATTTATTATTGCACTATGATATTGGTTGGACATAAGTATATTTACCATGTTGATATATTGTTATCCCTTTTGTGGATTGTATTCAAGTATCTATTATGTGCTTGATAATGTTGAATACTTGTTATAGTATTTCTGTCGTTATGATATTGTTGTAGGATTCCCTACTTTGGAATTCCTAAAAAGCGTACATGTTGATACAAAGATTTATAGCCGTTGTGCTAATATGTTGAATACTTGATATAGTATTGCTATCTTCATGATATCTTTGTTGTGGTATGTATCCCTACTTTGGATCATACAATGTTTGGTTAAGCAAGTATGTTATTACCGTGCTTAGTTATGTAAATCCATTTGGTATTGATTTATTTGTTTGTTGGACAATGTATGGGATTATAATGGCATCGAGCCAAGTTCATTATAATTCATACATTGGTAGCCCAATTGTCCCCCTTGTGTGGGATTTGTGGGCTAGCATCTCCTTTTGAGGTAGATGGTCTAGTTTCACCGGGGATATGACTGTGTGTCGGAATCCCTATGGTGCGTTATTGTTCATGGTTCGGAACCGCTTCTTCAACTATTCTTCTTTGCTCGGTTGTGTATATCCTTTTGGAGATGAAACCTTGGCTCGGTATCCTTCTAAGTGTTACTTTATCGTGCTTATGTGTTGTGATATATTCATGCTTTGAGATGAGTCGTTGTTTCCAACCGGTATGGGACGGTTGGCGGCGAAGCCTCTCGGGTTATGTGGATATGTCTTTTGATGTGTTGCATCTTATATGGCATATTGCTTTGCATTCATAATAGCTCATTGAGATTTATTCTCACCCCTCTCCCTTCTTGTTTTAGATTCCGAGGACGGGTGGACCGACCAAGTAAGGGCGGAAAGGAGTTTAGAAGTGGTATTCTGGGAATTGTCGGGTTATGTTAGATTGGTGTAGAAAGTGTTTGTTAGCATAGTTCTTTTAAAGGGTTGTATTCATAAACTTAAATTTCATACTATATTCGATATCTTTTGTAACTAAAACCGTTTATTATTTTCGTGGTTGGTTAACTCTCCCTCCAACGTGGAAGGAGTAGAGTTACTTTGAAATGGTTGTGTTTAAGTTTTGGAGATGAAATCAAAGTTTTTAAAAATTAGGAGAATTGGGTTAGTTTGAGGACGCTCCAGCTCGGGACACGTGTAGGTTCCGGGTCGGGGTCCTCACATCCCCTGTTGAGTGGGACCCCTTCTGCAAATGTCAATGAGGGAGGTGACGAGTCCAACAGGTCGGTTAGACCTAGCTTGAGCTCCGATCCCATTTCTGATGCCAACGCGGCCACCTCGGGTGCTGGGACAAATGGTGCTAGTCCTCTGAACGTCGTCAATATTGAAGATGATGTGATGGAGGTTGACTCTGACGAGCAGCCTTTGAATAAGAAGAAAAGATCGCGAACTGAGAAAGGGAAGTCAGTCTCTTCGAGCCAACTACCTCTACCTCCTCCAGCCTCTTCTCGTCCCAACCAAGAGTCTATTGAAGATCTGATGCAGAGGTTGAGTGAGGTTCCTCCACTAGCTGGGGTTAACAGCTTGAGCCGCCGTCACCCAGATATGAGCTTGGGCCAGGTGGTTGTGAGAAGGGCCATTGATGTGGATCTATTGGCTCACTTTGCTGATAAAGGAATAACACCTGAAGAGTTTTACGCTCGTTGCAGGATGATTCAGTGCGAGGTAATTTTTTACTTTCCCTTTCTGTCTAGTCGCTTATTCCTTTAATCAAACAATTTTGACTTTCGAGCTAACAGTTATCTGATTTCCTTTAAATGTAGAACCTCACCATGGTCGAGCAATTTAAAAGCTCTTGGAGAGCCTCTATTGAGAGGGAGAGGCAAGCCTTACATGATTACTCCAATAAAGCTCAGGAGTTGGCTGATCTTAAAGAACAATATAATGATCTCGACAGTTCGTTTGATGCTCAGGAGCTGGTGAAGAAGAAGGCTTTGTCGGATCTTGAAGTTGCGGAGTCCAAACTCAAGGAGGTGGAGTCGGAGAGATCTTGAGAAAAAGGAGCTCGAGAAGACCAAGGCAGTGCGCGACGATTTCCCAGCTTTTGAAGGATAAAGACAATTTCTTAATCGAGCTAAATGAGGATCACCGGCGGGCTCGGGTGAAATGGCAAGGAGACCTCCAGACCGCTACCAAGAAGGCTGCTGAAGATGCCGTTGCAAAATTTAAGGATGGAGATGACTATTACAACTCTGTTGTTGCTAAGGCCAGGGATTTTTTGGATTTAGGCAAACGCCATATGGCACGCCAAGCTTTGGTTGATCCCTCTTCTGACATCTCTTTGGAGCAATTAGTTCGATGGGCCCGCGAGCCTCAATATGATATGGCAGCTCGAGTCGGCCACTCAATCGTTCCTTATACCGAAAATGACCTTGCTTTCATTGCCCAAGAAGATCAGGAGGATGGGTGTGAACCTTGGGTTGCTCCTGCCCTCGCTCCCAGGAACTTCGATGTGGTGTTCCAGGAGATGGAGGATGCTGAGGATATAGAGGAGATGGAGGATGCTGAGCAGCGAGTATATTCTGAGTCGGGCAAACCTCTGGATCCCAGGAACAAGGAATTGACGGAGAAGGTCGAGCTGCTGATGGTGAGCAAGCAAATGTCGAGCCGACCCCTTGATTTTGTGTGAATGATATTGTAATGGACAAGACCCAAACAATTTTTTGCTCTTTTGTCTTGTTTGAATGCCTTGGCCCTGTTTTTTGGGAGGCATAATACTTTATAACTTTATTTGCCTAAGTCTTGGCCCAATTTGGGAGACTTACTTATATTTAATCGTAACTGACTTCTCTTTCCTGCATGTTGTATGCTTTTGAAGTGAGTGTCGAGTTAGATATAGTAGGGCAACGAGCCATCCTGAGAGTAAGGTCGACTTGTCCTGTAAAGGTTCAGTCGACCTCAGACTTGTGGCTTTTGGTAACAAGGTTGACTAAGAGTCGATCCTGTTAATCTCATCGAAGCTGACCAGGGGTCAAGCTCATTTGAACAAAGTCGACCCTAGGTCGGACTTGTTTTAAGGAGTGAAGCTGATTGAGAATCGAGCTAAACTAGAACAGACTGACTAAGAGTCGAGTTTGTTAGAACGAAGTCGACTAAGAGTCGGACTTGTTAAATAAACAAAGCTGATTAAGAATCGAGCTAATTAGAACAGACTGACTAAGAGTCGAGTTTGTTAGAACGAAGTCGACTAAGAGTCGGACTTGTTAAATAAACAAAGCTGATTAAGAATCGAGCTAATTAGAACGAAGCTGACTAAAAGTCGAGCTTGTTGGGATTGGTGTAACACTATGCTTGATCGAACAAACTGCGCTTTTATTGAAGTGGGGAACATGCTTACATCAATTTGAAATTAGAACTAGAACAGGTTTAAACTTGGAAGTTGAAAACTAAAAGTAATACTTGATGAGGTGAGTGGCGTGCCAAGGGTGCTTCAACTCTTCTCCCTCAGGATGAGCTATCATGTAAGTTCCTTCCTTGACGACTCGAGTAACCACATAGGGACCTTCCCAGTTAGGAGATAGCTTATTCTGTTGGGTTCTCCTTCCTGTTGCCTCGATCTTTCTTAGTACATAGTCACCCACTTGGAACGACCTTGCCTTGACCCTCTTGTCGTGGTAACTTTTAGTTCGCTGCTTGTAGTTGACCATTCGAAGGTAGGCTGTATCTCGCTTCTCGTCGATCAGATCCAGGTCGATCAATCTGTTGATATCATTCTGTTCTTGATTGAAGAAAGTCACTCTAGCAGTGGGAAATCTGAGCTCTGCAGGTGCCATGGCTTCTGATCCATATGTGAGAGCAAAAGGGGTTTCCCCCGTAGGCCCCCGAGTGGTTGTACGAACTGCCCAAAGAGCAAGGGGGAGTTCGTCCAACCAATTATTGCGTCGACCTACGAGTCCTGTCTTGAGCGAAGATAGTACAAGTTTATTCGCTGCTTCAGCTTGCCCGTTGCCTTGGGGATAGGCGACAGAAGATTTCCAATGTTTGATTCCTACTCGATTCATCTCTGCTTCGAAGGTTTGGGAGAACTGTAAACCATTGTCGGACACTATAGCTCGAGGAAAACCAAACCGACACCAAATGAAGTCATGAATGAAGTTGATGGCATTCTCCTCTGTGATACGAGCTAATGGCTTGGCTTCAACCCACTTTGTGAAATAATCGATAGCGACGATCACATACTTGCAATTTCCCCGGGCGGGAGGGAAGGGTCCAATCAAGTCGACACCCCACATGTCAAATGGCCAAGTTGCAATTACTGGTGTCTGCTCGGTGGTAGGCATATGAGGTAAGTTGGCAAACCTTTGGCATTGATCGCATTGTTGAACAAAGTTGTGAGTATCAGCTCTCATGTGCGGCTAGTAATACCCCAAAGTGATTAACTTGTTAGCAAGAGTCCTGGCCCCCGGGTGTCCACCACAAATCCCATTGTGTACCTCATGTATCAATAGGGCGACCTCTTGAGGATGGATGCACTTTAGCAATGGTCGAGTGTAGGATCTTCTGAACAGGTTGCCTCCTTGAATGACGTATCTCGGAGCTTTCTTTTTGATTGCTCGAGCTTTCTTCTCGTCACCAGGCAGCTCGCCACTTTCTATGGACGCCTTCATTTCTTCGATCCAACACTTCTCATAAGCCCAATTTCTTGAAGGGTCCTCTACACACTGAATTTTTATTCTCTCATAAGCCGGATTTTCGAGGAAAGAGATGGGCTCACCATGTGGTTCATCTGAAGTGGCTAATTTCGAGAGGAGGTCGGCTAGCTCGTTGTCTTCCCTTCCAATCCTCTGAATCTCCCAAAATTCCAAATCCTTTATTAGCTCCTTCACCAGGTCGCAGTATTTAATCAGCGTGGAACTAAGCACCTCGTACTCGCTTCTGACCTGGTTGACTATCAGTTGGGAATCACAATAAGCCATAATTTTAGTTGCTCCAAAACACTTGGCGTATTCTATAGCTGCTATCAAGGCCTCATATTCAGCCTGGTTGTTGGAAGCATCAAACTTGAACCTTAGTGATTCCTCGTACACGGTTCCAGACTCTGGCTCGATCAAGACAATCCCAGCCCCACTAACACTTTTGGTTGCTGATCCATCCGAGTAAACCTTCCAGCAATCGTCGGGTAGAGTAATGGCGGGTTGGAACTCGTGTTATTTTCCTTTAGCCTTCTCCTTTGGGACTCGCTGCTCATCATCTTCCTTGGTGAACGTAAGCTCGACCAAGAAGTCTGCTAGAGCTTGAGCCTTCAGTGCCTTTCGAGATCGATATTCAATGTCAAATTCAGTAAGGGCAATTGACCAATTGAGCAATCGACCTGAACTCTCCGGCTTGTGCAATATCTTTCTCAAGGGCGCATTGGTCAGTACCACAATAGGGTGAGCCAAGAAATAAGCTCGTAGTTTCCTTGAAGCCACGACTAGAGCATAAGCGACCTTCTCAGCATTGTAGTATCTGCTCTCTACGTCTGATAAGGCCTTGCTGATGTAGTATACTGGTTTTTGAAGCCCTTCCTCTTCTCTAATCAAGACTGCTGCAACCGACTTGTCTCCTACAGACAGATATACAAATAAGGTTTCACCAGTGGTCGGGCTACTCAGGAGAGGTGGAGTAGCGAGGTAATCCTTCAGCTGTTGGAACGACGAATGAAATTCGGTCGTCCATTCAAAATTTTTTGTCCCCCTCAAGGCCTTGAAGAAGGGGAGAGACCTCTCTGCTGACTTAGATATGAAGCGACCAAGAGCTGCCACTCTCCCGTTAAGTCGTTGCATTTCTTTGATACTGGTGGGAGCCTTCATGTCGACTAAGGCCTTTATCTTCTCTGGATTAGCCTCTATGCCTCGTTGAGATACCATAAATCCCGGGGAACTTGCCCATTGCAACTCCAAAGACACACTTGCTGGGATTGAGCTTCATGTCGTTTGCTCGCAAATTGGCGAATGTTTCTTTTAGGTCGACTACGTGACGTCCGGCCTTAGTTTTGATGACCATATCGTCGACGTAAGCCTCCATATTTCGGCCAATTTGAGAAGCAAAGACTTTGTTCATCATTCTCTGATAGGTTGCACCCGCATTCTTCAAACCAAATGGCATCATGTTGTAGCAGTAGATGCCTCCAGCCGCTTGAAATGCCGTCTTGACTATGTCATCCTCATGCATCTTAATCTGGTGGTACCCTGAGTAAGCGTCGAGGAAGCTGAGGGTTGAGTGACCAGCAATGGAATCGACTAGCTTGTCGATTCTAGGAAGAGGATAGCTGTCCTTAGGGCAAGCAAGGTTGAGAGTGGTGAAATCGACACAATCCGCCATTTGCCATTTGATTTCTTCACCATGACCACGTTGGCCAACCACGTTGTATGAGTGGCCTCCTTGATTATCCCTGCACTCAGAAGTTTTTGTACCTCAGTTTTTATAGCCTCTTCCTTGTCGCGAGCAAAACTTCTCAACTTTTGGGGTCTAGGCTTTATGGTCGGATTGACTTCAAGTCGGTGAACGGCGACCTCTTCCTTGATTCCCCTCATGTCTTCTACTCTCCATGCGAAGACGTCTTTACTTTCCTTGAGTAGCTCAATGATTTCTGCTCGCTCCTCAACAGATAGCTGCTTTCCAATTTGAATTTTTTGGTCGGGGTAAGAAGGATTGGTGATTATTGACTCTAGCTCGTCCACAGCCTCTAGCTCTGGTCCATCCCTGAATTGTAGAGTCTCAATGATTATCTCCCTGACCCTTTATCTCTCCTCGGCCTCCAAATGTGGAGCTTCCTCAGCTATCATGTCATCCAACTTGTCTGCAACCTCGCTGGTGGTGGTGGTGGCCCCCGAGTTGTTGTCGATCTGGAGGCATAGGTTGCCTATGAGGACTTGATCGACCATAACTACATCTGGATCGACCTCTGTGGTTTCAGAGTGACGTGTTGACTCAATCATGACCTCGTCATTTGAGCGATAGGTCGACTCCTCCACATTGGTGATTGTTGACAGTCGAGTAGTTTTGGTGACCGACTGGGACAACTTCAAGTAACCATCTGCGATCTCAATTTCTAACTCTCTCTTCTTCCTTTCCCTAAGAACGTGGTCCAGGTAGGCTCGAGCCGTGCCTTGTACGCAACCTACTCCAGCAGGTGTGGGGAACTTGACTCGCTGATGAGGTATTGATGCCACCATTCCAAGTGCGACCTGGCCAGGAATACCAAGGATAGCAGCATAGTCACTGTTCACATCTATCACAATAAATTGTACCTTTGATACGACCTGTGTGGGTCTTTGGCCTAGGTCCACGTCGAGTTCTATCTGGCCTTTAGCATCAACTCGATGATTGGTGAAGCCCTCCAACCTGCCGTCATATCTTTCCAACTGCTCGTCATTAAGACCCATTTCTTTGAAAGTCTTATAGAACAAAATGTCCTTGCAGGCCCTCGTGTCGACTAAGAGTCTGCTCGTCGTACATCCGTCTATGAGACCTGGGATGACGAGAACTTGCTCCCTAGCCGCCATATTAGTTGCCAATTCATGGGGGTAGAAGCTGATTGCTTCATCTCTGACATCTCTCCTTGGAGGCACATGTGGGGCTTTGTTGAGCTGAAAGATCTTGTGTTTGATGGCTGTGTTGCTTGCTTGCTCTGTAATGACCCCCAGATTCAATCTAGGTTGCCTCGGTCCCTGTTGTCCACCTGCAGGCTGCTCGCCTCCACCAGTTTGAGGCCTCTTTACATATGCGTCGAGTCTTCCCTGCTCGACCATTCTTTGGATAATACGCTTCAAGCCTAAACAATCCTCCGTGAGATGACCCGTGTCCTTGTGGTAATCACAGTACTTGCTATTGTCCCTTCTGAACTTGTTGCCTGGGTTCATTGGGGCAGGTGGGGCCAGCTCGACTGCATTCATGATTTCTGTTCGACTCACCGTAAGGGGAGTGAAGGCCTCAGGCACCTTCTCTGTAGCCCTTGTCCTGTTCTTTCCATTTTTATTGTTTCCTCCATTCTTGTTGGAGTCTTTCTTGTCTTCGGCGACCTCCACCTTGGGGCTTTTCCCATTTTTCTTTTCTTTCCTTTCCTCAGCAAGTGCCACGTTATACACTTTTTCGAACAATTCTTGTCGAGTTTCGACTGTACGAACTGTGAGCTCATAATCCATGTCTGCCGAGGAAATACCATTCCTGAAACAGTTGATAACTTCTCTGTCAGTGAGATCCTCCTCGATCTTATCTACCATCTCCTTGAACTTGGTGAAGTAGCTCATCGAGCTTTCATTTTTAGCCTGTACCAAGTTGTTCAGATCAGTGACAGTCACCTTCCGAGCTCCAGCGGTCGAGAAGCGATCTAGGAACTTTGTCCTGAAGCACGTCCAAGTGGAAATGCTACCAGCGGCCAAACCATTGAACCAAGTTAAGGCTGCCCCAGTGAGTGTGCTGATTAGAGCTTTGCACATATTGTCGTCTTCATTGGCGACAATACACATTGTGGCTTCCAGATGTGCTATATGGCTCTTCGCATTGGTCGACCCCGAATATTTCTCCAGAAGAGGCAACCTGAAACTAGGAGGAGGTCGACTATCTCTGATTTCCTTGGATAGAGGTCGAAGAGCAAAGTCAATTCGTTCGACCTTTCCAATCTCCTTCTTCTTCTCCTCCTCCCATTGTTCAAACTTCTTTTTCATCAACAACCACTCTCTAGCGTCGGGTCTTTCATCTCCTGCAGGGGGAACAACATTCGACCTTTGACCTTCGCTTCTGGGGGGAGTTACCTGCCTACTCCTCCTGTCTCTGTGAGAATGAGCCCTCTCTGATCGAACTGGAGATCTTTGCCTGTCATTCCTTTGTGGCGACCTGCGCCTATCATCTCTGGTAGGCGACCTGCGCCTATTACCCCCGAGTGGCGACCTGCGCCTCTCGTCTCTGATAGGCGACCTGCGCCCATTCCTGTCCCTATGGGATCCTGATCTTTGTGTCCGTGCAGGGGAACCACGTCGGCTTCTATTAGCCTCTAAATGCGTCCTCAAATCCGATTGAGCTTCCTGCTCCCTATTCCTGGTGAGGCTAGCCCTTAAGTCATTACTCGGAACATGGACAGGCGATTGAGGTCGGGCTACCATCCTTTGATCAGCATTTTGACCCACACCCTCATTGGGCCTAACACTCCTGGCCTGTTGCCTGTTTGAGGTTTGAGAGGGAGCCACCCTCTCTGATCTTATATCTGCCTTCTCAGCCTCCTCTATTGCCAATAGCTCGGCCAAAATCTGGGCTCGCTCCAATAACATTTCCTTCCTGCTCAATGGGTTGGATGAGGGACCTGCCCTATTTCCAATGTTCCCCTGAGCAGTTGGACGCTTAGGAGGGGGTGGAGCTCCTTGTCCCTCCATGTGTATTTTCCCCCTTCTCGTATCTGGCAATCCCCTGCCATCAACAACACTGGTAGAGCGTGTTGCTCTACCATGAGGGCGATTTGGTGGGGGTGGAGGCAGGTTTGCATTTTCAGCATTAGTGTTGAGATTTCCAGCGTTCGTATTGTTGTTATTGTTCACTTCTTCGAACTCTTCAGAAGCGTCTGCGACATGCCCGTCTGGAGTCACCATTATTGTAGGTTGATGAGATCTTCGAGGTCAAGCTAAAGCACACTTCCCGGCAATGGAACCAAGCGATCTTTGCCGCAGAATTGTGCTTATCAGTAATCCTCCACGTGGCAGGACCAATCACCTGGCTTCTTGACCTGAAATCAGAACCCACGATTAGCCGGATGTGTCTCCGGTGAAGACGCTTGGGCGTGAGAGTAAGACAACGGTGTATATAGCTCAAAATGTATTGATTAATGAATTCAGATAACAAAATGGCAGTTACCTCCGCACCGTTGGTAGTGATGATATATTTATAGGTGATGGTTGTTGTATTTTTGGTGGAGCGATACGTGCTCCGAGATTACAGCGGCCGGTTATGGTCATGAACGTGCACATGAGTCACGATTTGTAGGGCTGCTGTTATGGAAAGATTTGACCCCTATGCGTCCACATTTGGTAGGTCGACACTTGGTGGTTAGGTCGAGGTCGCCACTTGTGGAATGGTCGACCTGACTGACGGGTAGAGCATGGTTCGTACCCGAATTGTAGTATGGATCGTGAGGTCGGACTAAGTTAAGTCGGGACCTGGTAGGTCGGACCATGGGCTTAGTCGACTGATACTTGAGATGGGCTTTGGGCCTCGCTCTGATTGGGCTAGCTTCATTGAGAATGTGGGCGTCAAGGTTGTCTGTGAGTGGGCTTTATTCATTTGGCCCAACTCGACACTTTTGATATGTTCACAGCTCTTTTTTTAATGGAGTTAGTGGCAGTAAGTGTATGTATTATTGATTATGTTAGTGACATCTATATATATACTATATTAAAAGCAAGAAAGTGGCCAAAATGAAAATTTGGCGTTCAAAAACGTCAACATCAATGGACTAAAATTGGAAAATAGGAACGACGTCGTTTAGCAGCCAAAATAGCCTCTATCAAGGGCAATTTTGTCATTTACACCCATGACAAAATTGAAGATATGAGAAATGGACACACTACGTGGCAGCCAACGATTGGGTGAAAATGGTAAGTGCACTACATGCGCCGACAGAGGCGCGTGTAGGCAGGCGACTTTTTCGATTTTTTTTTTTTGGAAACTTGACATCCTTTAATTGGTTGGTTGAATTTCCGAATTTTTTTTTCATCCGATTTCTTTAACCTCAAATATTTTATAATAAATTAATTTTTTTTTCACCAAAATTCGTAATTTTTTCCTCTACAAATAGAGACTATTTTCATTTGATTCGGACACAGAAAAAAATCTTCTTTTTTGAATATAATTCAAATATTTTATACTCAATTAATTTTTTTTAAAAAAATCACCAAAATTCATAAAAAAAAATTCCTCTACAAATAGAGACTACTTTCATTTGATTCAGACAAAAAAAAAATCATCTTCTTTGAAGTGCATGTCAATATTCTAAAAAATAAATATAGTATAAATAAGTATTTTGAAAGAGGGAGAAGAAGTAGTGGGTTGGGTTTGATGAGGAAGTAGTGGGTTGGGTTTGATGAGGGAGTGTAGTGTTTGGGAATAAAAATTCCATTTAACACAGTGTTAGTTTTATTTGGATATTGATTTTTCTTCTCTAAATTAAATAAGTTAAATTGAAATTGAATATTATAATTATGTTCATGATGAGTTAATGTAAACAAATATGATATTTATTTATTATTACTATTGTTCATATACTAATAAATGATATTTATTTATTTATTTACAAAATTAATTATTTGATTGTTACATTGATGAAATGATATTTTTCTGAATTATGACATACATATATAGAGTTGAAATTAAATATCTCTACATATATAAAGTTTCAATCATTTAAAGTAAAAAATATTTATTATTTTATTTGTTTATTTATTTAAGTCGCTATTAGATTTATACGTAATATTTTCAAATGATTAAGATAATTATTATGTATAATTGATTAAGTGGGGAATATATATGAAATATTTTAGGGGTGAAATTAGATTACTCTGTACATATAAAGTCTATTAGGTGATTTTTTTCCTGTAATTGATTGTAATAATCTTTGTTGTAAGTTAAAAGATAGACCTACTATTATTGTTTGAGTTGAGCTTTCGACGTTTGTAGAGTGTCGTCTATTATGTAATTGTGAATGCAAATGATTTGTCATTTGGTAAAAAAAAAATTGTTAAGAAAATGTGGATATAATTTTCAGTAATAAATATGTGAGAAAAGAGAGACATTTGCAAATTTTAGGGAGATAGATGAATTTATGATAGGTGGATGGGGGTGGGGTTATGGGAGGGGGAGAGATGTGAAGTTTACAATTTATTACTTTCACTTATTTTTTATAAACATCTCTCCATAGATAGAGTTGCAATCATTTAAAAGAAAATTTTATTTATTTAATTATTCAAGTCATTATTAGATTTATCCATAATTTATTTTTCAACATAGGGATCAAGTTGTAATATTTTGAATATGTTACAAAGAAATTAAAAGTTTTAATTTACGAATTAAAAATTGGTCTTTACTAGGAACGGGAAAATTGGGGGTTTGGGTTGTCTAAAAAAATGGGTTTCCTTTTTCGTTTATTATTTAAAAACTAATGCTCATTGGTTTATTATATATGTATTTAATGTCTTTAAGTATTTTCGATTCAATTCTAAAAAAATGGGTTTCCTTTTCCGTTTATTATTTAAAAGTATTTACGAATTAACCGTCACGAAAATCGGAACCGGTTTGGATAAGGGCCGGTTAAGGGTCACAAAAATGGTGAACCGGATCGGAACCGAAACCGTGAACCGGACGAAAATTTCTTGTTTTTCAATAGAATCGGACCGAAAAAGCCCGAAATCGGAGCAAACCGGGGAGAAAACCGAAACCGGGGTTAGGCAGGGCCGATTAAGGATCACCATTTTGCAGAACCGGAACTGGCAGTTTTCGAACCGAAACCAGACCCGAACTGGTTTTGGCCATCCCTAAGTGAGGGTAATAGAATCATTTCAATTAATAATATTTTTTTGAAAATTGAATTGTGAGTATATTAAGTAAATATGCGTGGTTGAATAACAATTAAAGGACAACATGAAAATGAAAGGGCAAAACAATGCCGGAGGAATTAGATCTTGAAAGGATCCGATTCCGGGGCAATCCCCGCCATCCTATTTCTTCTCCGATCAATTATCTGGCGGGAGCAAATATTCACTCTTTAAGAAACCAACACACAGCAATGCATTATTCCCGATTGAAATTCCTAACGCGAACACTCAAATCTCACTACCACTCTCAATCCCCACTTCTTTTTCTCTTCCCACCTCAGCCTTTCTCCACCACCACCGAACCCCCAAAGCCGCCACCGCCGCCTCAACACCATCAAACCCTAGAATCCCTCCGCCACCGCCTCGCTACAGAATCCCCAACCTTAAACGACTTTATCCGCCTCCAATCCACGGAGGAGTACTCGGTAGAGGTCGGAACGAAGAAGAAGCCGCTCCCGAAGCCGAAATGGATGAAGGAATCGATTCCTGGAGGGGAGAAATACACGCATATTAAGAAGAAGTTGAGGGAATTGAAGCTGCATACCGTTTGTGAAGAAGCTAAGTGCCCTAATTTGGGGGAATGTTGGTCTGGTGGAGAGACCGGTACGGCAACTGCCACTATTATGATTCTTGGAGATACTTGTACCAGAGGTTGCAGGTGACGATTTATTGCTATAAGTTTCTATCATTTTGTTTGTTCAATAAGGGATCGTTTCTAATGCATCAGTACCTATTTATTTATCAAAACTTCTATACTCCCTCCGTCCCCCAACAAGTGACACACTTTGCTATTTTGGGCGTCCCACCACTGATAAGTCACACTTCCTAAAATGGCAAAGAATCTTTACTATTCCCTCCACTCATTCTCTCTCCTACATTATTTTAATACTCACAACACCATTATAATTTACTATTCTCTCCACTCATTCTCTCTCCTACTCAACTATCTACACTCACAACACATCAACCTTTTCACTTTTTCCTTAATTCCCGTGCGAAACAGTAAATGTGTCACTTATTACGGGACGGAGGGAGTATATAAATTCTTGACAAGGGCTATTATGGCATTGGTTGAGCAGATCATATTAAAACTGCCTCTTTTTTTTTCTCCTGATATTGTCTGTGAATTTTGATTGGCTTGATACCAGTTTCCATTGACTTGAGCACACCGGTTGCTAGTTAGCTTGACATGGTGGCACTAGTTAGGATACTAGGCTAAGAAGTATTTTGCATTAATATGCACCAGTTCATCCATTAGGGGGATTAGCTACTTGTTAGCAGGGCACTTTTCAAGTTTATATGTGAAAAGGGCAGTTTTGGGGATAAAATAGCAAGTTCATTGAATATTTCTTGAAGTTGAATCTTGATGATGAGCTTGTTTGATGTTATATTTTAGTTGTTTTTATTTTTCCTTTCAATTGGAGATTTATAGAAGCAACATGTTTAAAGCGATGCATAGAATCATACGAATTATAAACAAGAAGTACTATTCAGTTTGCTTTTGTCAATTTGAATGTAAAACCAAACAAATAAACTACTAACGACTTCAACTATAAAACTAAAGTAAATTCTGGCAGCATCAGTTGTTTTCTTTTTATTGGGAACCTTTTCGCAATCCTCCATGGTCTGCACTCTCCATGGATTTTGCGCTTTGATGCACCTTTTAGCCTCTTATATGTGTTGACATCTTCTCTCATCCTTGTCATTGAACTTCCTTCCACATTAAGGAAATATTGTGATTTCTCTTTGTTATTTCTCTAATATAACCTTACTGATGGTCATATATGGCGAAAATCCTGTTATATTGTATCCTTAAAACATCCAAGCTTTTGAACGTGAAAATCCATGAGGTAGTGATTCTCATGCATGCATCCAAATCGGAGAACGACGTGTCTGAATGTCATCTTGTTATAGTTGAAAACAACTGGACCGTAATGTAGAAGGTTGAAAACTAGACAGGTAGTTATCTTGGAATGACCTTGTTGAAAGAGCCAATCATAATGTAATTGATCGAGAACCTGACAAGTAGTCCGTAGTTATCTTGGATTAACTCTCTAAAGGTACTTTAATGAATCTCTGGGGGGCTTCACTGCATCCTTTTAAGTCTCTCTTTTTCTTCCGAGTTGATTCTAGGGTAGATTCAGTCCAGTGTTGGTCTTCATGCGGATTTGCCATAATTACGTAACCTTAGCGACAATTCAAATGGCAGCTTTCTGGTTTCAAGTTTTGTGGTCAATGAATAGAACTGATGACTATTTGACAATATGATGCTAATTTATAAAATGAATGTCCAATTTTATTTTTTTAATTTGCTCTGGATCAAGAGTAGATTTGGAAATTTTTGGACATTCATTGTGGGACGGAGGGAGTACTATTCTTGCGAATTATTATTTGGATACATTGGATGCCTTTGGATTACATATATCTATGATTCATTATAAGTTAATGTGAACAACATCATGACAGTAGTCTGCTGTTCCAAATTTCAGATTCTGCAACGTGAAGACATCTCGTACTCCTCCACCTCCTGATCCCAATGAACCGTCAAATGTAGCGGAGGCTATTGCATCATGGGGTTTGGAATATGTGGTGATTACTAGTGTCGATCGTGACGATTTACCAGATCAAGGAAGTGGTCATTTTACTGAGACTGTATGGAAGTTGAAGATACTGAAGCCGAGTATGCTGATAGAAGCCTTAGGTATGAAACTCTGCATATATCTTATATTTGATTGAAATTTTGTTTCTAGTATTAGGAAAGTTTGCTCATATCTCAATAGCTGATAAATCTCTAAGCTGCTTTTACTAGTTCCTGTCGTAGGGTGAAATGATATAGCTTTGCAACTAGCTCTCTCTCTCTCTCTCTCTCTCTCTCTCTCTCTCTCTCTCTCTCTCTCTCCCTTTCTAGACAGAGTGGCAATGGTTATTCACGGCTGTTATCCATTAAAATTATAATGCTGTAAAATATTGTACATTGTACCTATTTGGTACAAATGCACAATAGTCCAAAAGCATGATAACCTTTTAATGGGTAACCCATGAATAAGAAATTGCCACCCCTGAATTGTCTAGAGGCAGCAGAGATATTGGCATAGATGTCTCCAGGGGCCAATGAATTTAACTTGTCAGGTGGTACTAGAACTTGTTAACATGTTGATAGCTGTTCTCAAACAGGAAAGGCTTCTCATAGATATCTTCTTTTTTTTTTTTTTTTTCTAGCCGGGAAAGCTTAATGATCACCCTGTAGTCTTTGTGTTGTGCGGTAGGGCAGGCCTCTAGTTAGAACTGAGAATTTGTTGTTCCAAGAAAATAAAATAACAATAATTATCTTACTTTTTATGGCTGCCAGATCTGGAACCCGTTTCTTAAATAATAGGATGTACCACTCTTTTTTCTTTTTTAAATCAATCTTACATTTTTCTTAATGCATTTGAATGTGCAGTTCCTGATTTTAGAGGAGACGCTAGTTGTGTAGAGAAAGTTGCGAAATCTGGCTTAGATGTTTTCGCTCATAATATTGAAACGGTTGAAGAGCTTCAGCGTGTAGTACGAGACCATCGTGCAAACTTCAAGCAATCTATGGACGTTTTAATGATGGCCAAAGATTATGCTCCTTCAGGTACACTTACTAAGACATCAATAATGTTGGGGTGTGGGGAAACACCTGATCAAGTGGTCAAAACAATGGAGAAGGTGAGGGCAGCTGGTGTAGACGTCATGACATTTGGTCAGTACATGAGACCATCGAAGCGCCACATGCCCGTTTCCGAGTACATTACTCCCGATGCTTTTGAGAAATATCGATCGCTTGGCATGGAAATGGTTTGTTCTAACCCTGTAGTTTCATAGCTCTTAATTTCTCTCTCCACTCATTGTTGCATGCTTATAAGTTTATTGATTTTCTGCATCATATACTGTCAAATTAAAAAGTTTAGAAAGTGAATAACGAGAATATTTATGCAATCTTTCTCATAAAATTTTACGAAAAGTAAACATATTTAGGATCTCCTTAATTGAAAATTAGACGTTCATTTAGGAGCGGAGGGAGTAATAATTAAGCTTGTGTGTTCTAGGCAGAAAGTATATACTCATATGCTCCATCTGTCTTATCTCAATAGAGACCAAAATTTTGGGCACGAGATTTAAGGAAAAGCAGGAGAGAGAATTAGTGGGAGGAGGTGTTGTGAGTATGAAAAGTAAAGTATGAGAGATAATGAGTGAGGAATAGTAAGTTGATTGGTGTTGTGATTATATAAAAGTAAAGTAGGAGAGAGAATGAGAGGGAGGAATAGTATAAAAACTTTTCCATTTTGGGCAGTCTTTATTAAGGTGAGACAGGTGAAAAAGGAAATTAGTCTCTATTGAGGTGGGACGGAGGGAGTAGAATCAAACCATAGCTTTACTTCTTTAGTCAAGTGATTTTGGTAACATGCACGAGACTGATAAGATGATTTATGTTTGATTGGGATGGCTTGTACGAAATTTACGATTTTAACCTTTGCTTGGATGGTGGCAGGGATTTCGGTATGTAGCATCTGGACCCATGGTGAGGTCTTCATACAAGGCGGGTGAATTCTATATAAAGTCTATGATAGAAAAAGACCGTGCTGCATCTTCTTCTTCTTCTTCCTCGTAGTCGCCCTTTTCTACCACCACAACATTTCCCTTGACACAAGCGAAAGTATATCCTGGTGTTTGCACTTTTTGAGCCTGATTAGAACCGTTCAAGCTAGGAGTTGAAAAGGTGCGTCTTCAAGTCGCTTTTTTAGCTAGTGCTAATTTGTGTAAAGTCCTATTCATAAGCTCCCGTGCTAATTATCAATATATTTTTCAAAAATTCTTAGGGTCCGTTTGGATTCATTAATTTTGAATTCAATAAATATTCAAATTCTATAGAATTTAAATAACTTAGAATTTGCTTTCAAAATCATAGCATTTCCATTGTTTGGATAATGTGTAGAATTCAATTGTAATTATACATTATACTTAAAATAAAAGTTCAATAATAAGTCAAATGTCTAGTTTAGTCTAATGGTATATGATTGTTAGTTATTATAATTAATAAGGGTTCAAACCTTGCTAACAACAAAAGTATAAAAATTATATATTTTTTAAAATAAATAGTATATAGTGGTGGTGGTTAACGGCGGCGGTTTTCGACGGCGGCCGGCGGTGGGCGGTTTTCGACGGCGGCCGGCGGTAGGCGGTTTCCGGTGGTGGCGCGGTGGTCGGCGGTTTTCGGCGGCGGCGGGAGGTGGCACAAATGGTGGTGATTGAAAGTTGTTGCGGTGGTGGTAAAAAGAATGTGAGTTGTTATTAATTGATCAAAATTTAGAATTTAAATTATTAGGATTTAAGATGGAATTAGTTTTATGGAATTGAGTGATTTAGAATTCCAATACAATTCCAATTCCAAATCTATATATGTACTCCCTCCGTCCCAGCCGAGTGTACACTTATTTCCCTTTTGGTCCGTCCCAGTCGAGTGTGAACTGCCCAAAATGGAAGGGAATCTTCACTATTTACCCCACTCATTCTCTAACACTCACAACATTCTCTCTCCTAACTATTCCTTTCACTCATTCTCTCTCCTATTTTACTTTTACACTCACAACATTTTCTCTCTACTTTTTCTCTCTCTTACTTTTCCTTAATCGGTGTGCCCAACATTTTGGTTCACACTAGGCTGGGACGGAGAGAGTATATATTAAAGTTGTTGAGAATGTCTATGGATTTGACATGTGGACATGTTTTGGTAGAAGCTTGATTAGGGAGAAGCCACCTCATCACTATCCCAAAATCTATATGACTTTTGGTATTCTCCTTATTAGCTAATACTATTAGTCAATAATAATAGTTATTATATAGGTTAACTATTACTACTAATAGTATTAGTCAACTATAATAGTTATTATATAAGTTAACTTATACTATTAATTGTATTAGTTAACTATAATAGTTACTGTATATGTTAACTATTACTATTAATAGTATTAGTTAGCTTATATAATAACTATTATAGTTAACTATTAATATTAATAGTATTAGTTAACTATAATAGTTATTAAATAAGTTAACTAATAATATTAATTGTATTAGTTAACTATAATAGTTACTATATATGTTAATTATTACTATTGATAGTATTAGTTAATCATAATAGTTAATGTATGTTAACTGTTACTTTTAATAGTATTAATTAATCATAATAGTTAATATATATATATATATGTTAACATTACTATTAATAGTATTAGTTAATCATAATAACTACTATAAAGGTTAACTATCACTATTACTATTATTAATTAAGTATAATAGTTACTATATAGATTACACAATATTTTGGGGGAAACTAGTTTCTCCCTAAGTTATAAAAAGTCCTGTTTTTTTAAACTGCTCTTATATTCGTCAAATATTTGCAAGTTGAAAAAAATTGAACTTTTTATAATTTATGGAGAAACTGATTTCTCCCAAAACTTACTCATTAGATTAACTATTACTATTAACACTATTATTAGTTAATTATAATAGTGATTATATATGTTAACTATTATTATTAATAGTATTAGTTAATCATAATAATAACTATTATTAGCAAATATTATCATTTAGTTTAATATAAGCTAATATTATTAGTTAAATATAACAATTATTATATATGGTGACTCTTAAACTTACTATTTAAGAAGTAGATATCATTATAGTAAAATATAATTAGAAACATTAATTTTAAATATATTAGAATATCTTAGATAATGCTTCAATATAAGTTACTAATATACTCCGTATTTGGTAAATATTAGATGTTAAACTTGTTATATTAGATCAATATTCTCATATAACTTTCTATTTAAGATGATGATTACTATATTAGTTAACCATAACTAGAAAAAATAATTTTTAAAACATAATAAAAATATTATTCTACTAATACATTAAATATAAATAATGGTTTCCGCCAATTATATTTACTAATCACAATATGTGTGTGTATGTAGTATAAAATCATTAATATCAAAGATATCTAATATTATTAATTCAGTCGTCTATAAAATTAGAAGTTAACTAATAACAACAACAATAATTCATTGTTATTATTCAAATTTCAATTGTCATAATAAGTAAAAGTCATATACAACAAAAGTTACAGTAAAAAAAATTCTCCTGAATTTATAAATGTAAATATTTTGATTGATATAAAATAGATTTAAATCATCAAAAAAAAAATGATATGCTACTTTATCAAATAAAAACATAAAATTATAAGCAAAATATAAAAAATTGGCAAATTTATTTTTCGTGCGGAGCACGGGCTACCCACTAGTTTTAGTTATGTTCCCAAACAATGTAATTGGTTTTGGAGGCCCCAATTTCAATTCCAAGATATGAAATTGGGGTATCCGAACATTCCCTTACTTGAGTTAATTGTAAAAGTATTTTAACTCCTCAAGGAAAATGATGTCTTTAAATGTGCCACTTCTTTTTGAGTTTGCTATTAGCAATATCGAATAATATTTTGGGGAAAATATTCTTCCAAAACCACCTACAGAGAAACAATGGGATTTATGAATATCCGAATTCCAGAAATTTTTATCCTATAATCAATGTAGTTTTTGAGAGAGAGAGAGAGAGAGAGCATTTGATATGTACTCAAGAAACTAGGTTTGTGGATCGATATAAATTAATGATGGTTCTTTGCTTAAACTTAGGTTAGCCATGTTTGACATGATCTCTCTGACTTGAACAACGGATGAGCTAATCCAGAAGATAATTTGGAGGTCACAAATAACACCATTCCAATCGATACCCTTTGCCTTTAATTTTTAAAAAATAAAATAAAATGACATGTGCCCAGAAAATACATTAAATAATAAAAATGTTCATAATTTTTCATTTTATAATTATACTACAACACCTGTTGCACTAATGTACACTTTCCATATGTATTTTCTGAAGCCAATTGAATAAATGGAGGCGCCCCATAGTTCAATATACCCATTGAAGGAAGTATGTATGTTGAACTGAAATGATGACAAGAACATCTTCAATAAGTACCTGTTCGACCTTCAATAAACAGGTACTCGTTTTGGCTTCATAGTTGGATTTGGGGAGCACCGAATAAACCTCCGAAATATAGTCTTGCTAACTAAGAGACGGAGACATCCTGTACAAGTTTCTGTTTATATAGTAGCATTACTCGGTGCAGGAGCAGCATGAGCGATGAAGGTTGGAGTGTCTTCTCCGGGCATCAACACTGACACTCCTCTTGCGTAAATAGTCATCTGCATAATCATAAAAAGAAACTGTTTCAGTTACTCCCTCTCCCTCTGTCTCAGAATAAATGTCACATAACAATTGAAAACCAATCCTAGACATTACCTTAAAGTTACGACTTAGTAAATATCGATTCAGCCAGTTTTAACTTTATCACAACATATTATTGTGCTCATTCATATTGATACTATTCATAAATAATAGTGTATAAATAGCAACTTTAATTTTTTTTTTAGGATAACTAAATTAACCTAAATTTATTGCTCAAATTATTTTCGTAGTAGCAACAAAAAAGTGAAAAGCTCATTTTGGGACGGAGGGAGTAGAACTTAAGTAGCGCAAGGGTAGACTATCTACATTAAGATTGTTAGAACATATTCTATATATAGAAGATAGAAAACAAGCAACAATCATATAGATATACGTGGTTCACCAACTTGTATACGTATACGGGCATAGGGGGAGAATATTATTATCAACTGAAAATCACATAATACAATCTTTAATCTAGTTAACGAATTCTTAGGCACAAGAATTCATGTCTGTGCAAACCCTGAGCCAAAAACTGCAGCTGAGAAGGCCTTTCCCAGACTAGGGCGTGATCACCCCATCTCCCAAATCAAGCACCGCGCAATTGCCCCAATAAATGGCGCGGTCGAGCGCCCCATGTTGCGCGGCCGCTCCCCTCAGCTTGTCACAGAAATTTTGAATTTGCTTGTTTAATTCCCTAATTTAAATGTCCCTAACTTAGATGACACCAAACCCAACAAATCTCATGTAGTAGGCTCGGTCTTCTACTGAATCCCACAAGCGTAATGGAAGTCTTTGTAGCAACTAATTGCACTTTTTCCATTACTTGGTCATAACAAGTTTCAGAACTCTAGCCTACACGGCACATGGGTTTGCATAGAATTGTCTTGAGTCCTAAGATGCATGAATTATAAAGTGCTTAAAGTTGTTATAGTATTACAAAATCAATTACGACAAAGCCACATGTTGTTGGCAAAATAAGGGACCCCTTGGCCCAACAAAAGCAAACACAAATTATACTAATGTCTCTTCTTCTTCTTTTAAATCGACATAAAGAAACCACAAATCATACAAAGTAGTCTACTTTATTAAGTTTTTTTATATATAGATAGGATGTAACTTAAGCAAACATAAAGACTTTCAAACAAGAGTTGACCTCTAACATAAACACCCACCATTTTGTCCCTTATAAGAAAATTGTTATTCTAAATAAGATAGTGTTTAGGTGCCATGGTGATGCTTAACATAACTGGACCTGCGAAAATCAAGTATCCTAAGTTAATAGCTCAGTTGACCACCTATTAAGAAAAGCTTTCCAATATTACCATGTTATTTGACCCTTTTGTTCTCTGTACAAGGAGAGTGTCCTATATTGTACTAAGCAGTGTTTTTGCAAAATGAGACAATATTGAAGGTGCAAAGACTTAAGATATCTCATAGGGCATCAGTCACATTTCCTTGTAATCATGGCCGTTCCATCATTCATTAAGAGCATTATTTTCTTTCGACTGCCCACAGGGGCCACCCATTTGTGAGAGATTAGATATGGACCATTAAACAATTCGACTGTAATACAGTCAGACTGCACTGGCCCAAATCCCTCATCGCAATGCCCGTCCTTGTCAAACAGCAGCACCAAAACAGTGGAGCAAAATAGAAACTGAGTTACTACTTGAAAAGCATGTGTCTTGAATGTCCAGAATAAATGAGAAGCTTTAGTGGTTTAAGTTGCACCAAATCAGCAAAAAAATTGGGGACGATCAAACATGGGCAATCCAATTGTGGGCCTTTTGATATGGGGATGGTGGAGACTATAAAAACATGTACTGTATGGGACTTTGATGGCAACCTCCTCTAATATTATTCTTTCTACTTTTGAAAGACATAAATCACATGAACATTATAAAGATTGATGTATGTCCAAGATCAGCTTTTGCATCCACCATATCCATTATTCCTTCAAACACAATGTCAAATATTACCTCTACTGTTCCTGGGACCTCCCATTTTTTGCAAAGTCCAGAAACAAATCAATGCGGAAGCAATGTTTCGTAGCTTTATACACTTTTTGTCACAACCAAACCAAATAATGTTACTTCTGAAGTCACCACTAACTTGATGTGTTATTCGTGTTGTGGGAAATAGTTACTGAAAGAATATCTTCCTTGAGTTTTCTCATTGATAATACACGGAATATATACAAGGGTAGTATCCTCACTAGCATGAATATAGGAACTAAACTAGGAATGTAAATAACTGACTACTCTATTCTAGGGATGAGATATCTATACAAATATAACAATATACATCAAATATTATCTAATATGCAAAGAGATATTATCTAATATTCTGACACTCCCCCTCAGTCGGAACGGGAGGAGCACGGACGTTGAGGCTGGATCGAAAATCTTCGAAAAGAATAATTGGAAGGCCTTTGGTGAAGATGTCCGCTATTTGGTGACGGGAAGGAATGTGTAACACGCGAACCTCGCCTCGGGACACCCGTTCACGCACAAAATGGATATCCATCTCGACATGTTTGGTGCGTTGGTGTTGTACCGGGTTACCCGATAAGTAGATCGCACTAACGTTGTCGCAATAGACCAAGGTCGCCTTGGAGATCGGACAATGGAGCTCGAGTAATAAATTGCGGAGCCAACAAGATTCGGAGACAACATTCGCAACTCCACGGTATTCAGCTTCGGCACTTGAACGGGACAAGGTTGCTTGGCGTTTGGCGGACCAAGAAATTAAATTGTCACCAAGAAACACACAATATCCGGAAGTGGACCTACGCGTGTCGGGACAACCCCCCCAATCCGCATCAGTGAAGGACCGTAGAGAATCAAACGATGATGGACTTAAATGCAGCCCGTGTGTGATAGTACCGCGGACATAGCGTAGAATACGCTTAAGGGCTGCCATGTGTTCCTCTCGTGGGCTGTGCATGAACAAGCATACCTGTTGCACCGCGTACGTGATATCGGGCCGAGTGAAGGTGAGGTATTGGAGAGCCCCAGCCAGACTACGGTACAAAGTCACATCTGCAAAAGGTTTGCTAACATGGGCACTGAGTTTGGGCTTTGTATCGACCGGTGTGTGAGAGGGTTTGCAAGTGTCCATGCCAGCCCTTTGAAGGATTTCTTTGGCATATTTCTGTTGAGACAAGAAAAGGCCACCCTTATGAAGATGGACGGCAATGCCTAAGAAGTAATGCAAAGGACCCAGGTCTTTCATGGCGAATTCGGAAGCAAGCAGAGCGATAATGGAGCAGCGGAGAGACTCGGATGATGTTGTTAAAATAATGTCGTCAACATATAGTAACAAGTATGCCGTGTCCGCCCCTTTGTTGTAGATGAACAAAGAATTATCAGACTTGCTGTGCGTGAAACCATGAGATGATACAAAGTCGGCAAACCTTTTATACCAAGCCCGTGGTGCTTGTTTCAACCCGTATAGAGATTTCTTTAATAAGCACACGTGATCAGGATAGGTGCGACTCCGAAATCCCAACGGTTGATGCATGTAAACGGTCTCAGAAAGGTCCCCATGAAGAAACGCGTTTTTAACATCGAGTTGGTGCATGGACCATTTTTTAGAGAGAGCTAAACTCAACACGGTACGGATGGTGGCTGGTTTGACCACCGGAGAGAATGTTTCGCCACAATCGACCCCTACCTGCTGGGTCTTGCCGTCACAGACAAGACGTGCCTTGTGTCGTTCAAACGAGCCGTCCGACCTGTGCTTATGAGTAAAAATCCACATAGAGCGAATAACATTAGTCCCAGTTGGACGGGGAACCAACTCCCACGTCCTATTACTAATAAGAGCATCATATTCGTCATTCATTGCCATTTTCCAGTTCGGGTCAGTAAGGGCCGACACAGGGTTACGAGGTAATGGAGACTCACTGGTGGAAGCATGGAGATTAAACAATTGTTTGGGTTTAAATATGCCATGTTTACTACGAGTGATTGGGCCTTGTGTCGGGACAGACGGAGACGGGGTAGGAATGACAGACGACACTGGAATGGGAGAATTAGATACTGGAGTTGCGGCTGAAGGGGAATGCATTGGTGGAGTGAGAGGAAAGGGATCCAGTGCATGTGGGCCAGGCGCAAAAGGAGTAGGAGGATACAGATGGGCTTGAACATAGGGGCTTGGCCCATCATCAAGAAAGGAGTATGATTGAGGGGATGGTGTATGGAGGGTGGCAAATGGAAATTGCTGTTCATCAAATAGAACATGTCGGTTGACAATGATTTTCCGGGAAGACAAATCGTAACACTTAAAACCCCGATGATTGGAAGGGTATCCCAAAAAAACGCACGGAGTGGATCGGGCTTGTAATTTGTGTATAGAAGTTGACGGGAAAAGGGGATAACAAAGACACCCGAACACTTTAAGGTGGAAATAGGAGGGATCTTTGTGGTAGAGTACTTTAAGTGGGGACTGATAGGTAAGGAGTTTGCTTGGGATAATATTGAGGAGGTAGGTGGCCATTTGGAGTGCATGGTGCCAAAAGGATGATGGCAATGATGCGTGGGCCAATAGGGTCCTAACAATATTATTAATGGAACGAATTTTACGTTCTGCTTTGCCATTTTGAGAGGAAGTATGTGGGCAAGAAAAACGAAAGGAGAGTCCATTGATTTTACAAAACTCCGAAAATTGTCTATTATCAAATTCAGTGCCATTGTCAGATTGGATATTTTTGATATATCGTTCGAATTGGGTACGTATATATGCTTGGAATTGAAGAAAAGTGGAATAAACATCCGATTTCTTAGCTAATGGAAATGTCCAAAGAAAATTGGAGAAATCATCTAATAGAAGCATATAGTAGCGGTGTCCCGAAGAACTTAAAACAGGTGACGTCCAAAGATCACAATGTAAAATATCAAAAGGCAACATAGTACATGAATTTGAATCAGAAAAAGGCAACCTAACATGTTTACCCAAAGAACATGAATGACAAATATTGGATACACGAGACGGACTACAATGTATCATTTTATTTTTCCTAAGTGTCTCTACCACAGGTGTCCCGGGATGTCCCAAACGTTGATGCCATAGAGACTGAGATAAAGCAACAAGAGCAGAAGGTTGTGTTTTATTGGTGGTGACATGGGTGGTGATTGGATACAGTTCTCCCCGACTTTCACATCGCATTAGACGCGTCCCCGTGAGCAAGTCCTTCACAGAAAAACCAAAAGGATCAAACTCTATAGAAACGGAGTTATCTTTTGTGAATTTGCGAACGGAGATAAGGTTTTTAATAATTTGTGGAGCATGCAGAACATTGTTTAACACAAATGGGGGGTGAGGGGGTGGGAGCTTAGTATTACCAATACCGTGAACTGGAATTGAATGGCCACTACCAACTAGTATTTTACGATCAGTGCTCATATTAGAATAGGACGAGAGAGTACCTGAGTCAGATGTCATGTGAGAAGAGGCACCCGTGTCCATATACGCAGGCTGAGACGGAGGGGTGAGACCAAGGGTATACATGGCTGCCTCTATGTCTGTTGGTGAGGGACCAGTAGTAACAGTGTGGGCCTGATCAGGTCTTGGCCCAAGAACACCTTGATGCGGCTGGGCTTGAGGGTAGTGAGGCCTAGCCCAAGGTGTAGGAGCAGTTGGGTATGGGCAAGGAGGTACAGAAGGCCACGACCAAGCCCAACCCGGTCCCCATGATTGCTGATTGCCGGATCCCCACTGTTGTGTCCACGGCTGTGAGCCACCGGAATTGCCCCCTCGGGAACCACCACCACCGCCCTGATTCCTGCCACCTCCCTTGCCGGCGTTCTTAGATGAAGAGCCTCCACGGTTTTTCCCAGTGCCACGATGTCCACCCCGTTGGCCACCACTCGAATTACCATGCACCGGAGAGTGATCGACGACGGCGGTTGGGATTGCCGTATCACGAGCAACCATAGCAGCGGCCATTGATGCCTTTTTGTTGAGACCTGCTTCTTCCAGAGTGAGCATGGATCTTGCTTTCGTAAAATTGGGCAGGGGATCTTGTTGACGGAGAAGAGTTGCCACACCATTGTAGGCATCAGTAAGGCCAGCAACCATTTGCAATACTAAACGCTCATTAGACACTGGTGCCCCAACGTTCTTCAGTTGGTCTGCGAGTTGTTTGAGATGTTGACAATAGGCGGAGGTGTTGGGAAAATCTTCCATAAGGGTCCGTGAGAAATCTTGTTCCAAAGCCACGGCCCGTGAGTTTTTGTTATCCTGAAAAATCTCACGTAGGCTATTCCATGCCTCCATAGCCGAACAATCCGGAACCAGAATGGTGTTGAGAAGATCAGTAGAAATGGTGGAGTAAATCCATCCAAGCACGGTGGAATCGAGAATATCCCATAGCTCGATTTCATCATCCGTCTTAGGTACTTTCTCCTTACCTTTAGCCGGAGTGATGATATGATGAATGACTAGATGTGATTTGGAGTGAACTTTGAACAATTCTGCCCAAGTGGCGTATTGGACGTTCTCCAATTCAAGGGTCATGGAAATATGGTTCTTGATGTTAGACACAGCAAGAGCCGGGTGATAAGAAAAACGGGAAGACGACGCGGAACCACCAGTCATTTTGGGAGGAAGAGTGAAGGGTATAGAGTATTGGGCGCAGCGGAATTTAGACGAGGTTGAGGAAAGAAAAAGAAACCCAAGGGCTTTGATACCATGAAAGAATATCTTCCTTGAGTTTTCTCATTGATAATACACGGAATATATACAAGGGTAGTATCCTCACTAGCATGAATATAGGAACTAAACTAGGAATGTAAATAACTGACTACTCTATTCTAGGGATGAGATATCTATACAAATATAACAATATACATCAAATATTATCTAATATGCAAAGAGATATTATCTAATATTCTGACAGTTACTCCCTCCGTCCCAAAATGTATATCCATTTTCATTCTTGAGCAAGAACGAAAAATGGATATTTATTTTGGGAGAGGGAGTAGATGATTATAGCATACAGCAGGAGGACAATCTACTAATGCACGAGTTCTTAAGACTCTTGTTAATGCTTCAGAAGTACCAAGTTCATTACTACATGTGAAATGTTTTACCGTTATTACAAACAAGTAAAGCACGTTTTCTAAAAGTTTGACAAGTTAAATAAGAAATTATTATGGGATAATGTAAATAAAACTAGTAGTATAGTAGTGACACATTTGTCAATTATTCATAATTACCGAAAATAAAAGTCAAATAGAAAAGATTACCATCATAATTATGTTTATTTTCAATTATAGCCCTTTAGTTTCCAAAAATAAATAAATAAATAAATAAATAAAATATAGCAATGTTGAGAGAGAGAGAGAGAGAGAGAGAGAGAGAGCATACTTTTGGAGAGGAGTAGTCAAGTTTAGCACCGTACATCATCTGAGCCTCAAGATCCCCAAGATTCCGTCCAGCATCGGCGGCGGCCGACGATCTTGGACGGAGAAACCTCTCGAAAATAGCCATAGCAAGGAACATTGAAATGAGAATGGCAGTAGCCACAAGCCCAAACGACAGCGCATTAACAGACTTGTCAAAATTACTCCAATGTGGGTCTTCTTCTCTACCCACAATTGTGGCGGTAGTACTAATCACCGGAGCTATACTTGGTGGCAAAATCCCCATTTCCCCTATCTCAAAAAATACTTTATGAGTAATGGGTTTCTCCTTTCTCTCTCATTACCAGTTGAAGAGAGAGAAAGCAAGAAACAGAGAAGGAACCCAGTTGTTGTCTAGTTTCAAATGTGTTAAGGGTTGCTTTGGTTCAAGAATTTGTGGGAGAGACTAGAGAAGGAGAGAGAGAGAGGGAGAGAGTTGAACAGAGGCAGTAGTGAAGAACAGAGCTTTACATAAGTGATGGTTAAGTATACCATGTAACCGAAGGTCTCTTGTTGTCGAGCAGTATCCGGTTGTGAGTGTGTTCAGGACTTTATATTGGAGGTCCCACTTCCTTTGAGATAAATACTCCCTCCTCCGTCCAAGTACATGTTTCACAGTTACTTACTGTTCACGTGTGAATTAAGAAAAAAAATAATGATATAATGTTAGGCCCATTTCCTCTAGGGCCCCTTGGGCGAGATTTAAACCCATTCTAAGAAACAACATTTTGTTATTTCCTCAGACACCCCTCCGCCTGCTTGGGCGACCGCCCATCCACATAGGGCGATCGCCCAAGCTCAATTTTTTTTTTTTTTTTTTTTCAAGCTCAAAAACTGAAAATTATTATTAAGTCTTATATGAGACTTATTAAAAAGTCTTATAAGAAACGTATAAGACTTTAAAAAATTCTTATAAGTTAAAAAGAGTCTTTTTATAAGACTTTTTGTATAAGACTTTTAAAAAAGTCTTATAAGTTACTTATAAGACTTCTTAAAAAAGTCTTATAAGTAACTTATAAGACTTTTTGTATAAGATTTTTAAAAAAGTCTTATAAGTTACTCTTATATTTAATAAGTCTTATATAAAACTTTTTAAAAAGTCTTATAAGTTACTTATAAGACTTTTTTAAGAAGTCTTATAAGTAACTTATAAGACTTTTTAAGTCTTATATATGTTATAAGACTTATTAAATATAAGACTTTTTAAAAAGTCTTATAAATTACTAGGCGAGTTTTATAAGACTTTTTGTACAAGTCTTTTAAAAAAAGTCTTATTTAAGTTATAAATAAGTCTTATATGTTACATATAAGACTTTTTTAAAAAGTCTTATACGTTTCTTATAAGACTTTTTAATAAGTCTCATATAAGACTTAATAATAATTTTCAGTTTTTGAGCTTGGGAAAAAAAAAAATTTGAGCTTGAAAAAAAAAAAAAAAAAAAAAAAAAATTTGAGCTTGGGCGATCGCCCTATGTGGATGGGCGGTCGCCCAAAGGAGGCGGAGGGGTGTCTGAGGAATTTAGAAAAAACTTTTCTTTATGGGGAATATAATTTGGTTTTGGAGGGCCTTAGGGGAACTAATCCATAATGTTATGAGTGTAAAAGTAAAATAGGAAAGAGAATGAGTGGAGGGAATAGTAAATTATAATGGTGTTGTGAGTATTAAAATAATATAGGAGACAAAGTGTGAAGTATGTAATTGGACGCCCAAAATAGAAAGTGTGAAGTATGTAACTGGACGGAGGGAGTATATAGAGAATCTTTGTTTCTAGTGTAGTGTATGTACTCCCTCCGTCCCATAAAACATTACCCCTTTACTATTTTGGGCGTCCCACCTTTAAAGTTCCACTTTCCTAAAAAGGAAATTTTTTAATACTTCTTTATTCATGGGACCCACTTGTCATACTCACAACACTTTTCACATTTACTATTCTCTCCGCTCATTCTCTCTCCTCCCACTCACAACACCTACTTTAATAACATTATTCCTTATTTTCCGTTCTCAACATTAAAGGTGTAAAGTTTTGTGGGACGGAAGGAGTATATAATTCAAGTTGTATCCCTTCTAATATACTGCTCCCTCCGTCCCACAATGGATCATGACATCTTTGCACATTTTTAAGATTTTTTTTAAAAAATGAGTAAAGAATTGAAAGTGGATAAAATATTAGAGGAGAGAGAATGTAAAAGTTAAAAATATTTAATAGGAGAAAGAATAGGTGGAAAGAATAGTTAATTAATGAATAGTTTTTTTTGTAAATATGTTAATATTATAAGAGTATAATGAATGATTTTTTTTAGGAAAAATTCCTTTTTAACCACAAATCACATATCTTATTCCATCAAAACCCAGCCCAAATAAAAAAAGACTACCTCCTTTATTATTTCAAATTAAAATTCCTTTAAACCCCATTATGCTAAGACCGGCCAAATTGAGATACAGACGCTGTTAACTTGCCGTCCAGCGGTTATTTTGGCCGCATAGTTTACGGCATTAAACACGGATCAAAATTTTTCCGCGATAGAAGAGATTCAAAAATTGAAGAAACTCTGGAGTTTTTTTTCGAACCTGCAATTCATTCATCCTATTCAGTCAATAAGAAAAAAAGGTATTAGATCCGAATTAATATTTTGATTGAATTCCGTCTTGATTGTTTTTTATTTTTGATTTTTTAATTCGGAATTTTTGAGTGTTTGATGAATATTTTGATTGAATTCACTCATTATTGATGTGAAGATTTCACTTATTATATAGCAATCATATGAAATATTTAAACATGTGCATCTAATTGTGGTTTTGGTCATGTCCTTTACCAGAATATATAAGACCTGGTATTCGACATTTTTCTTGTGTTGATTGTTCAATTTGGCCGTTTTGATCTGCATTTCTGTGTCGAATGTGTCATTGTTACTACAGGTTTAAGACCTGTTACAGTTTCTTTCTCTTATTGCTTGTTTGCAGAATATTGCCCGTTTAAGTGCTATATGTGATGGCGTCTAATGTGATGGTCATTTTCAACTATGGAAGTTTATGTGTTGTTGCTAGGTTTGATCAATTCGATTCATATGAGTCTATTGTTCAATGTAAGCAATTACAGGGAATCATATGCTCTGTCAATTCCAGCTATTTCTACATTTGGTCCTCCTATAGTTGATGGGGAATCTGTGGTTCTTTCTCCTGAAACAAAACGCCCCCCCGGTAGGCCAAGAAAAAATCGCTTCATTTCTAGAGGAGAAGTTTCAAAGAGGAAGATGAAATGTCGTCGATGCGGAAAAGAAGGATATCATAATAAAACATCATGCAAGGAGCCATTGCAAATTACTTATATTTGAGTTTTTGTTTTCTTATTCAAATAATCATTTAAGCCGTTCTAATAATGTTTTATTTGATATTTTACACATGTGTTCATTAGAATGTTATACAATCATTTCAATTTCAGAATTTTGGTTAATTGATTTTTTTATATCCTAAAATATTTGTTGTTATTTGTTTTTTTATACCAACGTATAAAGGAACTGTAAAAGGTCTTAAACCTGTAGTAACAGGTCTCATACCTATGCTATAAGACCTTTGAATAGTCCTATATTAATTGGTATAGGACCTGGCAACATCATATACATATCTATAAGCCCCTTAATTGGTCCTATAGCAAGTGGTATAGGACCTGACAACATCATATACAAAGCTATAAGCCCCTTAATTGGTCCTATAGCAACTGCTATAAGACCTGGCATCATCATATACAAAGCTATAAGTCTTTTAATTAGTCCTATATCAATTGGTATAGGACCTGCCAATATTATATACAAATCTATAAGTCCTTTAATTGGTCCTATAGGAATTGGTATATGACCTGGCAACATCATATACAAAGTTATAAGCCCTTTAATTGGTCCTATAGCAATGGGTATAGGACCTGACAACATCATATACAAAGCAATAAGCCCTTTAATTAGTCCATTTGTATGAATAAACTGTATTTACTCACAATGATTTAGATGGCGTGAAATAGATGCTTAGAAAGATCAGTGAGTCTAGTTTCTAACGAAAAATCGGTTTCCAAAAATATTTTTCATGCATAGAGTTATCGCAATAAGAACTTTGAATGGTCCTATAGCAACTGATATAGGACCTGGCAACATCATATACAAAGCAACAAGACCTTTGAATGGTCCTATAGTAATTGGTATAGGACCTGGCAACATCATATATAAAGCTATAAGACCTTTGAATGGTCCTATAGCAATTCGTATAGGACCTGTCAATATAATATACAAAGCTATAAGCCCTTTAATTAGTCCTATATCAGCTGGTATAGGACCGGCAACATCATATACAAAGCTGTTTAATTTTTGCAAATTGACAAAAAATACAATATTATTTAACCAACATATTTAACTAAAATTATAAGTAAACTGTTCAACAACAACCAATTTTTATCATTCCATAAAAAAAAAACTAAGATGTTTAATTTATGAATGATAAGGACAATTTGGACTTGCTAAAATGTCATGTATCATCTTCCCCCTATACGTCGAGACAGCATCGTCTTCATATGTCTTGCTAATTACTCCTCTATCAAACATCTCCTCTGCTTCCATTAGGACGATTATTACACAATCCAAACTATCATATCGCTGTTGTGGAATGTCTCCGCGTTTTAACTCTATGAAATTTGCCACATCCTTGTGAGTCTCCTTTATCCCTTTGTACAGTGCCTTGACATGATCAAACTGAAATTGAAAAAAAGGAATCACTTATTATATGTGATATCAAACACCAGGTATCAGACTTCATACAATTAAAACAGAAGATAAAGAACCTTGTTTTAACGCTTATACAATTGTTATACGACCTGTTTCATGTATCTTAACAAGTGACAACATCATATACCTTTGCTATAAGATCTTTGAATGGTCCCATAGTAATTGGTATAGGGCCGACAACATCATATACAGAGCTATATTACCTTTGAAAGGTCCTATAGCAAATGATATAGGACCTGGTAACATGATATACACAGCTATATCACATTTGAATGGTCCTATATCAATTGATATAGCTGTGTATATCATGTTATCAGGTCCTATATCATTTGATATAGGACCATTCAAAGGTCCTATAGCTTTGTATATGATGTTGCCAAGTCCTATACCACTTGGTATAGGACCATTTAAAGGTCTTATAGCTGTGTATTTGATGTTGTCAGGTCCTATAACAGTTGCTATAGGACCTTCCAAAGGCCTTATATCTGTGTATATAAGGTTGCCAGGTCACAACTAGGCACAAAACTAAGTCAGTCAACAAAGCACATTTAAACTAATCTTTTACCACATTAAAAACTTCAAACAATCTGTGGGAAGATCTTATACCAAGTGGTATAAGAACCGAAATAACTCCTTTACCACATTAGCAAACATATAGAAAATGAAACAAATAATTTCTTACGTAACATGAGTATATGTCATATCCCAAATGGATATAAGACCTATAAAAAGTCCTTTAGCATAGATTATAGGACTTAGAATATGTCTTCTGCTATAATAAAATGCTCAACCAAAATGGAGATAAGACTCCTCAATATCAAATGTATATATAAAGTGTTATAGGACCTACAACATGTCATTTTACAACAATATCAATATCAATAAAAAAAAAAAACATATAAACTAAAATTTTTGAACGGAATAAACAAGGTCAAATACGAGTTTGATTTGGGGTGGGAGACATACAAAAATCAACAGATAAGCTAAAAATTTTTGAACGGAATTAAAAAAAAAAAAAACTCTGATACCTAATTTATCAACTAAATCTTCTAAGAAATGATTAACAAGGTCAAATACGAGTTATAATCACCAAAAAAAAATTAACATCTGTCTTCGAATTCCGCTTTAAAACCCATAATTTATCTCATCAAATACCTTAAAAATTCCGATTACGCTTCTCTGAGTCGGAGGTTTTCAGAATCCGTGCTTCAATGTCCTCGATTCGGCTTCAATGTCGTTGATTTAGGACCGATTTTGATAGAAAAATGATTTACAGAGTTTAGAGAGGAAGTCAGGGTTTAGGGTATTTTGATTTTTTGATTTTTGGCTTATGGTAGGTGACGGTGAGGTTTTAGGAAATTAACAGTCGTCTCCCTCCGTTATCCATGGGTTTATTTGGAATTTTCATCTCAAATGGGTTAAAATGGGTTATTGGTTTGGAAGTTGGGTTTTTGGGTCCATGGCTCTTATTTTTAAATATATAAACATTATGAAGGTATAAATGTCCGAAATACTGTTCACTTTTTTTCATTTATGGAATGATCCATTTGAAGTGGGACGTTCCAAAAAGAAAAGTGACTCAATTGAAGTGAATTGAAGTGGGACGAAGGAAGTATATAGTATTGTATTGATTTGTAATGGATAGGGCAATAGATTTATAATATGATAACAATTGTCGATACCAACTTTCTAAAAATATATACTCCCTCCGTCCCATTAATAATTTCACCTTTTATTCAAAATGGCGTCCCGTTAGAAGCTTCACCTTTCTTTTTTTGGCAAAGAATTTTTACTATTTCCTCCACTCATTCTCTCTCATATTTCACTATTACACTCACAACACTTTTCAAATTTACTATTTCCTCAACTTATTCTCTCTCCTATTTTACCATTACACTCATAACATTTTTTTCACCCTTAATTTGCGTGCCAAACCTAAAATGGTGAAGTAATTACCGGGGCGGAGGGAGTATATATATACCATGTATGTGCTCAATTCCTAATTAGGCTTAAATGACATTTTATTCGTAGGCCGTTACTAGAATGTACCTCCAATTTTTTTTTTTTTTTGCCAAAATAGAACTCCAAATGTTGTATTTTTGGCAATTTGGGCTTTTTAACGAAATCGTTAAAATCTTGTTAATCAACCTTGTGTCGTACACGTGATCGACAAATGTGTTAGTTTGAAGTTGATTTAACTAGTATTAAGGGGTTAAATGTATAAATGTGAAAATAAGGAGTGAAATGAAACATAAATCTCCCACATATTACACTCAGACCCATATTTTTCCCCAAACCTAGAAATCTAACCCAGATCTCCGGCTACACCACCCATTACAACCACCGCCGCTTCCTCGCCACCCACACCTCCGCTCCTCCTTGTCCCTCCGCCATCATCACTAATAAACATAATTCAAGAAGAAAGATGGTATCAACAAAAAACGATTAGGGATGTTGCCAATAAAACGATTAGGGATGTCGCCAGTAAATTACAAATGTTCGCTGAAGCTTGGCCAGAAAACATCAAATCCATAACACCCTAGGAAAATCTGGAATGGATGTTGTTGAAACTCTCAAGGGGTTAGAAGATTAGGTTATTGATTTTTATTTTTTTATGTAAATCTAGATGGGACGAGGGATAAATTATGAGGGTTGATAATTGTTAATAAGTGTTTTAATTTTAACCTTTCAATATTGTCAAATATTTTTTCAGATTGATAGTTTAATATTTTATATTCTACCCCCTTCAATTAAAACGACGTAGTTTAGCCCTAATAAATGACAAACGATGTAATTTAGACCCCATCATACTCAAACGTATTTTATTTGGTCAATTTTTGTCTACATATAAAGTTTTATATGCCAAATAAGCAACTTAGTAAGCCATTTCTTTATGTTTCAGACGAAAATTTAACGGTGTTCAAATATACACACATTTTTATGTAGAGGGGTATAAATGTCAATTAATTTGTATAATAGTATATCTGCATTATTTATCTAAATATAGAGGCATATTTCTATATTTCCCCCTAGAGAAAGTGATGGCTTATGCTTTGGTGGTTTTTTATTTTGTTTTTTTTAGATTTTCTAAGATTTAGGTTTAAAATTTAAGATTACTTTTATTTTATGAATTGTTGTCTATTAGTTTTTTGTATATATATATATATATATATATATATATATATATATATATATATATATATATATATATATATATATATATATATAAATAAATTTAAAATGTATATTAAAATATTATTTAATGTTTTAATTTGTTATTAATGATTAAACATTTATTTTGTGAATATAATTATTCATAATTTTATTATTTATATATATCTAATTATTTTGAGTGTAATATATATATATATATATATATATATATATATATATATATATATATATATATATATATATATATATATATATATATATATATATATATATATATATATATATATAAGGTCCTATTATAATGAGAACCAAATTTATATGAGAATCATAAGAACCACTAACAGCCATTAGATAAAAAACACATCATGCTCCAGATTAAAAAAAAAAATAGAGGGGGTGGCATTTTCGTAATTATTGTGAACTTTTAAGGTCAGCCGCATACATCATCTTTCTAACTGTCACGTCATCATTTAAAATTTCCCTCAAATTTTAAAATAAAATATCTCAATATCTATAAGTCGAAAAAAAAATTCGAAAACACTGATTTTTTTGTCTTGACGAGACGATTCAAACTAGATCCCTGAAGATAGGATTTTGAAAAAATAATATTAAACAACGTGGTCTTGGTCAAGTCCTTGTGTACACTAGATAATTAACTAGTGTACACTAGCTAGTTAAGTAATGTACACTAGCTAGTTAAGTAATGTACACTAGCTAATTAACTAGTGTACACAAGGACTTGTGTGCACTAGCTAGTATACACTAGTTAATTAACTAGTGTACACAAGGATTTGATCAAGACTAAGTCAAGACAATGTCCAGTATAAGCATCTGGCTAGTGTACACGAGTTAACTAGCTAGTGTACACAAGTTTTATTTTCAGCTGCTGCACAAGGAACCAGGAAGTGGAGCAGGAGGTAGCGACGAGATAAAAAAGCACAAGTGGTTCAAGTCAATTAATTGGAAAAAACTGGAAGCTCGAGAAATTCAGCCAAGCTTTATCCCAGAAGTTGCTGGGAAACATTGTGTGGCAAACTTCAATGAATGCTGGACGAAAATGCCCCTACTGGATTCCCCAGTTGCTAGTCCCAAAACCAATGAGAACCCCTTCAAAGGTCAAAGGGTTTACATATGTGAGGCCTGCTGCCCCTTTTCTGCAGACGGACAAATCCTCCTAAAGCCATGTTATAGTTATCTAGTGATCCTTGCCTACCTGTTAAAATATCCTTGTATACACTAGCTAATTAACTAGTGTACACTAGCCAGATGGCTTATGCTGGACATTGCCTTGACTTGGTCTTGGCCAAGTCCTTGTGTACACTAGCTAATTAACTAGTGTACGCTAGCTAGTTAAGTAATGTACACTAGCAACTTAGCTAGTGTACCCAAGTTTAATTTCAATGTTCATCAGTCATGGCTAAGTACACTAGCTATGTATATAGTGTACACTAGTTAGTTAACTCGTGTATACTAGCCAGATGGCTTATACCGGACGTTGCCGCATACTGAGTTAAGTTTGTATAAAATTTTGTTGTATTTTGAGGAAAGATTTAGTAATTTTCTAAAAACTTGAATATCTATTTTGGAATTAATTTTTTGAAAATTTGTACATTTTTTTTATTTAGTGACGGAGGAAGAAGAGAGAGTACTAAGTAATGTGGCTAATGTGCATTTCCACAATTGCTTAGGCAGGACGCTACCCCTCAAAGCAAGTGGTAACCTAATTAAATCTTTGTTATCAGAAAAGGTCAAAATTGTTGCCTTATGTTTCACTGACAAATAAATAACCATGTGAGTGAGCAGTTAATTATTTAACTAGAAATCACACACTTAGGCACACAGTCCCAATCAATGGCCCTCCTTACCCCTACCATGTACTCCCTTCGTCCCACGTCCCACGTGAATACAAACTTATTTTCTTTTTGATCTGTTCCACGTAACTACAAACTGTCCAAAATGAAAATAAATTTATTATTTTATATTCACCCTACCCCACCCACTCATTCTCTCTCTTCATTTCCTACCACACAATTTATTCAACCAACTCCACTCATTCTCTCTCTTCATTTCCTACCACACATTTTCATTATCTTAATAATATTTCTTAATTATCGTGCCCGAAAAAATGGTTTGTAATAAGGTGGGACGGAGGGAGTATATACAATCTGTATCTATATATATATATATACTGTATATGTTGAATTAGATTAAGACATAAGATTAAGATTGTGTGAGAAAAACTTTATGTTCCTTCCCCTTCATTGTGTAGGACATGTACACTAGCTAGTTAATTCGTGTACACTAGTCAGATGGTTTATACTGGACATTGTCTTGGCTTAGTCTTGACCAAGTCCTTGTGTACACTAGCTAATTAACTAGTGTACACTAGCTAGTGTACACAAATCCTTGTGTACACTAGTTAATTAGCTAGTGTACATTACTTAACTAGCTAGTGTACATTACTTAACTAGCTAGTGTACACTAGTTAATTAGCTAGTGTACACAAGGACTTGGCCAAGATCACGTTGTTCAATATTATTTTTTCAAAATCCTATCTTCAGGGATCTAGTTTGAATCGTCTCGTCAAGACAAAAAAATCAGTGTTTTCGAAAAAAAAATTCGACTTATAGATATTGAGATATTTTATTTTAAAATTTGAGAGGGATTTTAAATGATGACGTGACAGTTAGAAAGATGATGTATGCGGCTGACTTTAAAAGTTCACAATAATTACGAAAATGCCACCCCCTCTATTTTTTTTTTTTTAATCTGGAGCATTGATGTGTTTTTAATTCAATGGTTGGGTTTAGTTCTCATGGTTCTCATATAAATTTGATTCTTATTTGAATAGCTATATATATATATATATATATATATATATATATATATATATATATATATATATATATATATATTTATATATATCATTTATTTAAAATTATAATTAATTTCTCCAAAATCATTGATTATTGATTCAAAAAATTACTATTTTTTATTTATTAAAAATAATCATTGATTATTTATTATTTCAAAAATTAACTTAATTAAATTTGTATTGAACCCCTTAATAGTTAAAGGGTAAAATATGACCTAAACTTCATATAGAGCGATACCAATTAATATAGGGCATGACATTCAAGTTTGGCAATTTAGGGCTCCATGTGACAAAAATGTGCCAAAATGGGGCTTTTTGGCTGATTTCGTTAGAAAAAATAGTTATGTCACATATCATTTGCATGTAATTAACGAAATTGATAAGTTCGCAATGGGTAATAGTTCTTAGAGTTCTTAGGGGGTGAAATGCAAATGGTTCAATTTAATGGGCTATAAAAAATTAAATTTATTTTTCCAATATTGAATAATCAATTTACGAAAAAAAAAAACAATAATATATTACAAAAAAGTAATTACTCCCTCCGTCCCACCTCAATTGATCCACTTTCCTTTTTGGGACGTCCCACCTCAATTGATTCATTCCTTAAATGAAAAGTTTTTCATATATTTATACCCTTATCATCTCCATATATTTACAAAAAAAAAAAACCATTCATTATACCCACTTTAACTTACTATTCCTCCCACTCATTCTCTCTCCTATTAAATATTTTTAACTTTTACATTCTCTCTCTTATTCTCTATCACACATTTAACTTTTACATTCTCTCTACTCTAATTTCTACCCACTTTATTTATTTTTCTTAAAAACCGTGAAATTTATAGATGAACCATTTGAGGTGGAACGGAGGGAGTATTATTTATTGAAAAAAATAATAAATTAGTTTCAAAATTTTAATATTTTAAATGTAAAACATTTTAATGCACAACTCTAACATATTAACATTTTAAAATTAATATTTAAAGTGTACAACATTTGATGTTCTATGCATAATTAAACTAAATAAAATAGGGAGAATTACCAATGGATCCTTCAAAACCAAGTTAAATGATCAATAAGGATACACATTATGGAAATCAACCAGCTAGTCCAATATCCTAAATCAATATTACCACCTAGTCCTTCCTACCCAAATACATAAAACTAACCCCCCTCTCTCTCTCTCTCTCTCTCTCTCTCTCTCTCTCTCTCTCTCTCTCTCTCTCTTCTCTCACTCTCTCTCTACCACCCCTTCCGGCCAACCTTCCCCTCCCCACCGACGATTCGGCGACCCATCACCATCCCCATCTCCGGCGACCATCCCTATCTCCGGCGACCATCTTCATCTCCTCCGGCGACCTACCACCGATGACCCCCTTCCCCTACCTTCGCCCCCAATCCGCCTTCATAGTCCGACTCCCATCCCGTCCCTAATTTAGATCTGTAAACAAGATCATCAAAATTATTCGGCATCTAAATTGTCGACCTCTCCCCTCCCCTTGTCTCTGTTCTTTCTCACGCCCATCACTCATGGCAGCCCACCCCACCCCACCCCCACACATCACCGGTTATACCTACCAACTATTTTTCCTCTACAACTCCCACCTTGTCAACTCCTTACTGTCCAATCGCCACTCCGATGAACACAAATTTGATCACTTTTTGACCACCTTCAACCCAGATCTGATTGTAAAGAAGGTGGAGACGGGAGATTTGAGGGATAAAATCCAGGGCATACTTGCTGGAAGACCTTTAACACCATAGTTGTATTTGTCGACAATTTTAAGCACTAGGGTCGTACTGTCAATTGAATTAATTTCAGATGACAATTTGATTAATTTTGATTTAGAATTTGTTAATTTCTTGAACTTTATGGTGGAAAAATTGGAGGTTGTGATGAGGCTTTGATGGTGGTGGTGATTGATGATGGTGAAGACAATTAAATTTCATGACTAGCCAATGTACTTTCTGAACTGAACACACAATCACTTAAAGAAACAACAGAGAACTTAACAAAAAAACAACAGTGAACTTAACAAATAGGTCAAATAATCTCATAAAATTGCAAAAATAAAGACTATAAAATTCTAAAAACAACTGTGAACTTAACTAAAACAACAATGAACTTAATTAAAAACAACTGTGAACTTAACAAATATGTCAAATAATCTCATAAAATTAAAAAAATAGAGGCTATAAAGACTAAAACAACTGTGAACTTAACAAAAAACAACAATGAACTTAACAAATAGGTCAAATAATCTCATAAAATTGCAAAAATAAAGGCTATAAAATTCAAAAAACAACTGTGAACTTAACTAAAACAACTGTGAACTTAATTAAAAACAATTGTGAACTTAATAAATATGTCAAATAATCTCAAAAAATTGCAAAAATAGAGTCCATAAAGACTAAAACAACTGTGAACTTAACCAAAAACAACAATGAATTTAACAAATAGGTCAAATAATCTCATAAAATTGCAAAATAAAGGTTATAAAAGACTAAAAACAACTGTGAACTTAATTAAAACAACTGTGAACTAAACTAAAAAAAATATGTAAATTAAGTAAATAATAGTCATTTTCATGCAGAAATTATGAATTTAGCTAAAACAACTGTGAACTTTTCTTAATTATTATTGGAACAAATGTAAGAATTAACTGTGAACTTATCAAATGTGAACTTAATAACTGTGAACTTAACAAATATATCAAATAATCTCATATTACTCTAAAATATATGTTGATGCTGCTAGTTTGATTCGTTTTGACGATACGAATAATGCAATGGTCTCGAATTTTTTTTTTTAAGTTCTAGATCTTAAGATATTTAATTTTAAAGTTTTGGGAGGAGAAAAAAAACAAAAATAGAGGGGGAGAAAGGGACAGCGACAGCTGTCCCTTTTATGTTGCATGGGTGCCTTTATAAAAAACGGGGTGTCATTATAAATCGTGGACCTGAAGAAATTTCTTCAAAATGTGTGTCCTTATTGGTTGTTTTTTCATTAGAATGAGGGACTATTTGATAATTGCCCCAATAAAATAATGGATACCTTTTATCAAACATAAAAATAATATTTTACATACGTTAAATATACTTATATTTATGCACAAATGTACTACTCATCCGTAACGAAATAAATGTCACATTTGAATTATCAATATTTAACAAATGTAGTGTAGTTTACTAATTTTTAAAGTGTCAAAATTGCACTAAAATTATTTCATAATTTAGAAATATGACATTTATTTCGAGAGGAAATAAAAATGAAAAACTAAAATTTATTTGAGAGGGACGAAGTATTTATTAAAAAAAAACAACATAATGTTAAACATCAAAGAAAACAATAGTGTTAAAAAGAAAAATAAAAAGAAAAAAACTAAATAAGTAATGTCCATCACCACCACCATCGTCCCCCACAACTCACCACCACCACCCATCACCAGTGGCGGATCTAGAATGTTTTAACAGCGGGTGCACAATTTACACTATAAAAGTTCAAACTAATTTTTTTTTTCAAACGCGACTAAATTATAATACATAAGTTAATTATAAACATATGCTAATTTTTAACCCACCAATTTCTTCTTATTGTTTACTTGGAAATAGTAAGCTTATGTCATGAAGAAATAAAAAAAATACGATATTTACATTATTGTTATTTTTATGATGACATCATTTTGGAAGCATTTCTTGAAGTTAATATTGTAATTTTTTTCTTATAATTTTCAAACTTACTTATTTTTACGAACAATAAACTATGAAAAAAATTAATAGATAATAAATAAAATTCATTATATTAGTTAAAATATATGGGCAAAAGAATAAAAAATAAAAATATTTAAAAGAAAAAACTATTTGTCATAATAGAGGTAAATAGTTTAACTAGAATAATAAATAAAAACTTGTTATGATGATAAAAGAACTTAAGTAAGATTTAAAAAAAAGAGTTCATTTCTCATATTAGAGGCTAAAAATAATTTGAATTTTTTTATAGCTAGTGGGATTTGAAATCTGATTTCAGATGATAAACTCTAACAGCTTACCAACTAAAATAGTCATAAGATTTGTCAATTGCAAATGAGAAAATTAACTAATTTTATCTGCGGGTGCACTTAGTAAGTAGTGTACTTTTTTATAAAAAATTTTAAACTAGAAATAGAATTTGATCGGGTGCACGTACACCCCCACCAAGTACACTAAATCTGCCTATGCCCATCACCCACCGCCCACAAAAAAATCACCACCAATGAAAACATCATCAACCTCCATCGCCACTGATGCACACATAAACACTACACATACAGATGAATGCACACAACACACATAAATCAAACACATACACTGACGGACACACTGATGCACACACAAATGCACATAATTCGAATTAGATTTTAGTATAGTTGGATCGATACTGGTGTAAATAATTTATGAGACAATATGGCTGAGGGTCGGCATAGATTTCAGGCAAGGTGGAGCGACGCAAGACAAAGATGAGTTGGTGGATGAGAGGCGGGTGGAGAGGAGTTGGGCGGGTTGTAAATGAAGAAGATGAAGTAGGTTCCAATTAGGGATACTATTTTATCTTCAACCCCTCATTTTGAAAATATATCATTTTGCCCCCTAAGAGCCATTATCCATTGCAAACTGATCCATTTTGTCAATCACGTACAAGTTAGATATGACATAACTGATTTTTCGAATGAAATTCATCAAAAAAGACCCATTTTCCACATTTTTGTCACTTGGAGCCTTAAATCCAGGCCCGGCTATTAACATGTGCAAGAGGTTCCTCTGCACCGGGCCCCAAATTTTGGAGGGCCCCATTTTTCTAGGTCCATTAGGTATATATCTCAAAAAAAAAAATAATAATAAATAACGCCAATCACAGCGACGACGACGTCGAAATTCAGGGGGAAAAATCAATCGACGCAAATTACTTGGAAATTGCGGAGAAATTGATTTAAGAGAGGCGATATTCACGATTGTTAATAGATGACATTTTTGTTGAAAATGATAATGGTGATAATGTGCCTATTGAAAAGGATAATTTTGATGATGTGCCAATTAAAAATGATAAATTAGGAGATGCGTTTGTTGAGAATGATAACGATGATGATGTGTGTATTGAAAACAATATAGATAATTGTGTTATAGATGACATTTTTGTTGAAAATGATAATGTGCGAAAAGTAATGATCGATGTAATAAATTATTTTTGAATTTTATTGCATAATTTTGTAAAACATTAATCTTTATATAAAAGAACTTATATACATATTATATTTTTTGTATTAATTTTTAAATATTAGGGGCCCAATATTCACATTTCGCACAGGCCCCAATAATTATTGAGACGGGCCTGCTTAAATCGCCAAAATTTGGACGCCAGACCCTAAATTGGTACCGCTCCGTTGAGTTTAGGCCTTATTTTGTAATTTACCCATAGTTAAATCAACTTCAAACTAACACATTTGTCGATCACGTGCACGACACATAGTTGATTAACGAGATTTATAATGATTTCCGTTGGAGTTTTTAGCTAAATTGACATACGTACTAATTGAGGGTAGTCAATTTCACATGCGTAATTTGTTATGATCAAATGTCACTTGCGTACTTTACTTTCATTTTCTATTTGACCACATTTTTTAACAATCGTTATAAAACTTACAAACAAGTTCATAAGAGTTAACAATTTAATACACCAGTTAAATTGAATTTGGTTTTCCTTTTAAGGGGTTTATTGAAAATTTCATAAATGAAAGAGTTGTGGATCAAAAAAATAAAATTAAAACATTAATATGTTATAACTTAAAATAAATATTGGGAAAATTACCGCTGGGTCCTTCACCCCAGGTCAAAAGACTAATTAAGACCAAAATTTTGAAATTTAACCGACTAATTCGACATCATAATCAAAATTTCACCTAGTCCTCTCTTACCCAAAAAATATAAAACTATCCTCTCTCTCTCTCTCTCTTCTCTCACTTTCTCTCTCTACCACCTCTTCCGGTGACCCTTCCCCTTCCCCTCCGGCGACCCTTCCCTTTCCAACTCCGGTGATCTCCCTTTCCCATACTACGGGTAGAAATGTGTAACCGCCGCAAATCATATTTCATACTACGCCATCACAACCTTTGGCAATATCGGAAGCATAACCAGACATACTAGCTTTAAAAGTGTACCTTCCGATTAAGGAGAAAAGGCGGTTGATTATTATTATTAGCGTCCGATTTCCGGTGATGGTCTATGGATTGGGCTTGAACATGAAGAAGATGATAATGAGATTGAGCCTGCGTTTGAGAAGCTTTGGCCTGGACGGCAATTAAGGAGAAGAGGCGTTCACGGAGACAAGAAGCACAGACGCCGACGGAGCTACTAAGATCGGTAAAATGCTTCTTACACCTCATTTACTTGCACAATTTACAGGCTCCGATTGTGTGAATTGAATTAGGTTAGGGTTAGGGGAAGTGGAATTTGGGGAAGAAGATGAAGATGGGGATGGAAGATGAGGAAAGGAAGTGAGAAATTTATGGGTCTGGTTTTGAATGATGAAGAAATCAAGGGTGGCTTTGTCTTCTTTTTGTGTGTGTGAGACTGTGTGTGAGAGAATGGGTGTGGTGTGGGGTGCTGCTTGCAAATGAGGATTTTTGAGAGTGTGCCTTAAAAGTGTAATTGGGATAAGACTAGCTTTAAAAGTGTACACTTTTAAAGCTAATATGTGTGTGAGACTGTCCGGTTATGCTTCCGCTTCTCCACTGCTACGATCAATTTCCAAGGCACTGTAATTGGGATAATACCAGCTCTAGTGGTAGCTTCCTTCTTCGGCCGTAGATTAGGGAATGTAGGTGACAGTGGTAAATATTGGAAAATGTATTGTGTAAGGGTGGGTAGAAAATGACGAAAATGGTAATGAGCATATGTTACAATGACATTTGTCTCTATGTGTGTATTGGTAGTATAGTGTTTGTTGTATTGGAAGTTTTTAGTTGCTGGCACTATTTAAGTGATTTGTGGTTGTAATGGTGAGGTTTTGTGATCAATTGACCATAAAACACTAAAAACAACAGTAAGCTTAACTAAAAACAATTGTGAACTCAAAACAACTGTGAACTTATCAAATATGTCAAATAAAACAACTATGAACTTAACTAAAAAAAACTGTGAACTTATCAAATATGTCAAATAATTTCATAAAGTAGCAAAAATATAGACCATAAAAGACTAAAAACAATTGTGAACTTAACTAAAATCAACTGTAAATTAATAAATGTGTCAAATAATCTCATAAAATTGTAAAAAAATAAAGGCCACAAAATACTAAAAACAATTGTGAACTTAATTGTAAACAACTGTGAACTTAATAAGTATGTCAAATAATCATATATAAGTGCAAAAATATAGAAATACAAGACTAAAAACAACAGTTAACTTAAGTAAAAATAAATGTGAACATAACAAATATGTCAAATAATCTCATAAAATTTAAAAAATAGAGGCCATAAAGGACTAAAACAACTGTGAACTTAATAAAAAACAACAGTGGACTTAAGTAAAAAAACTGTAAGCATAACAAATATGTCAAATAATCTCATAAAATTGCAAAAATAGAGGCCATAAAGGACTAAAATAACTGTGAACTTAATAAAAAACAACAGTGAACTTAACAAATAGGTCAAATAATCTCATAAAATTGCAAAAATAAATGCTATAATAGACTAAAAATAACTGTGAACTTATCTAAAACAACTATGAACTTAACTAAAAAAATCTGTGAATTAAATAAATAATAGTCATTTTCATGCAGAAATTATGAATTTAGCTAAGGGGCAGTTACCAATTGGTCCCTGATCCTAATGAAATCGACCAGCTAGGACATGGAATATGGGAATCGACCAACAGGCCCCTTCCTTACGTATGGACACACGTGTCCATTTGAAATAGCCCGGATCCGAGAAAGGCTTCGCAGCCCCGGCATCTGGCATCTTTCGCGTTGGAGCGGTTTAGTCTCGCCGTTTTTGTTTTTGTAGAGTCGCCACGCCGTTTTTATTAAGCCCAAAACATTGAAAAAGGGCATCAGTTTAAAGATAATTTTAAACTGTTTTTGTGTGATGAGATTTTGAGTTCGGAGGTCAGATGACTCCCCGGGAAGAGAATATTAGAATATTAGAGCTCACCCGAGTAGCCTCGTAAAACGAGTCTTTCGGATACCCCTAATATCCTTTAAATGTTGTGTGTGTGTGTGTGTGCTTTTAAAAATGCATGCTGTATCGGATGTCTACATTGTATGCTATGTATGAAAATGTATTGAAATAGTAATGGAAGGAAGCCTTACCAATGTTGGTTCGCGTCTGTCTTCCGCTGGGGAATGGTGTTTGAGGTCGGAGTAGCGTTCCGATACGGATCGGGATTGCTTTGGAGATGCCGGTTGTCCGCGGACGAGTTTCGGCGTGAGTTGAGGTTGCAGGCTGCGTTTGGGCAGAGGTTCGGCGTGCGTGGGGATCGTCGGGATCACTCGGGCGAGGTTCGGCGTGCGTTGCGGTGGCGGGAGTCACTCGGGCGAGTTTCGGCGTGGTTTGGGATCGTCGGTTTGACTCGGAAAGAGCGGGACACCGTGGAAAGACCGAGGCAAGGCCTCGGAGTACCACGAGGGGCCTCGAGTACCTCGAGAGTGCCTCGGGGCAGCGCGGGAGCGTCTCGGGAGCGCTCGGGGAGGCTTCGGAGCACCACAAGGGAGCTCGGAAGGCCTCGGAAGGATCCGAAAGGGGCCGGGAGTGCCTCGAGAGGACTTAGAGGGGAGCCAGAAGGCTAAGGGAGGAAGAGAGAAGAGGGAGGTGTCTGAAAATGAGGAGGGGGAGCCCTCTATTTATAGTAAAAATTTCGGAGCAAAGAGGTCCGTACGGACCTTCTTGGTTATCCAGAATTTTGGATTTCCTCGATTTGAGGGAATCTGCAATGATGGTGAATATTCTGGAATGATGGTGTTCCCTGAGCAATAAGGTCCGTACGGACCATCTTGCATGCAAAGAGGTCCGTACGGACCAACTCTGCAGGGAAGTAATCATTTTCCCCGGGATTTGAGGGAATATTGTGGACTTTAAGGGGATTTAGTAATCATTGAAACAAAGAGGTCCGTACGGACCTTAATTGCTTTTCTGATTTCCTGAAAATTCCCAAAAGGTCCTTTTGTCCCTTTTTATCCCAGGAAGGCTCCTTCCTTGGTTTGGTTGGGGGTTTGAGAGGGTTTTGAGAGGGTTTTGAGTGCCAGAGGTCTCCGAGACTGCGTTGATGAGTCTGCGGTGTTTCCCGTGTGTTTGAAAGGGGGTGATCCAGATTGGGGTACTTACAGAAGCCCCTCGACGACGTCACTTATGAAAGAAGTGGGGTCGCCGATAAGATAAGGGTCCTAATCTGGATCGCGTGCTGGGAGAGGAAGTGACCGTGAGGGTCAATGTGAGGACGTGGTGGTGTCCTTTTGTGTGACCGTTTAGGTCAATAGGCTGGACCCTGTGATAGGATTCCTACGTATCCCTGGCGGGAATCAAGCCTGGTCGTAGTTCGGGTGTGGGGTGAGTGTTTTGTGAATGCGGGCGTGGTGGTGCCCTGAAGTGTCGTGTGACCGCCGAGGTCAGTGGTAAGGACGTGGTGGTGTCCTGGGATGTGGTGACCGCCGAGGTCAATTGTGAGGACGTGGTGGTGTCCTGGGATGGAAATTTTACGATTTTCCTAATCGGGTGGTTTAAGGCCTTCCGGGCCGGAGATAGAGTGAGGACTTGAATCGTCTTCTGATTGCGGTTGGTGCCACGCTGGAGGACTTTGAATCGTCATCTCGACCGGCTGGTGCCCTGGCCAGAGACTTTGAAATCGTCTTCGCGGCGGTTGGTGCCACGCTGGAGGACTTTGAATCGTCTCTGGCGGCTTGGTGCCACGCTGGAGGACTTTGAATCGTCATCTGACGGCGCTGGTGCCACGCTGAGGACTTTGAATCGTCTTTCGGCGGTTGGTGCCACGCTGGAGGACTTTGAATCGTCTTCTGGCGGCGGTTGGTGCCACGCTGGAGGACTTTGAATCGTCATCTGGCGGCGGTTGGTGCCACGCTGGAGGACTTTGAATCGTCTTCTGGCGGCGGTTGGTGCCACGCTGGAGGACTTTGAATCGTCATCTGGCGGCGGTTTATGCGCGAGGACTTTGAATCGTCTTCTAGCCGCAGTTGATGTAATGCGCGAGGACTTTGAATCGTCTTCTAGCCGCAGTTTGATGTAATGCGCGAGGACTTTGAATCGTCTTCTAGCCGGCTGTAATGCAGCGAGACTTTGAATCGTCTTCTAGCAGTTTGATGTAATGCGCGAGGACTTTGAATCGTCTTCTAGCCGCAGTTGATGTAATGCGCGAGGACTTTGAATCGTCTTCTAGCCGCAGTTGATGTAATGCGCGAGGACTTTGAATCGTCTTCTAGCCGCAGTTGATGTAATGCGCGAGGACTTTGAATCGTCTTCTAGCCGCATTTGTGGAGGCGTGGCTGCCTTGTGCTTCGAGAGGCGTAGATGCCTTTGTGTTTTTGCATGTTGAGTAGAAGGTTGGACTTACGATGACTGCCGGTGCTATGCCGTTGAAGTGGGCAAGGATGACGGCCGGTGATTGCTTCCCCATTTGGCATTTTGGAGGCGCTTCGTGCCTTGGGACTTGTACTCGGAGGTGTTGGCTCCTTCTTGTGCTTGTTTTGCCGTTGAGTGGGCAAGGATGATGGCCGGTCTTTGAGGATATGCGATCTGTATGACTTCCCTTTCGACTTGTTGGGAGGAGCTCGGGCTTACTTTGATGGCCGGTGATTGAATTGGGCGATGGGCTGACCCGGGAGGGCCCTTTCCGGGGAAGATGACTTCGGACCTCTTTTGAGGGCCAGTGGTTGAGTTGTCGTTGAGCGTTTGGAGGCGTCTGGCGCCTTGATATTCGTGCTGGGAGGTGTTGGCTCCTTCTTGAATTGCCGTTGAGCGGGCGTTGGTTGAATCGCCGTTGAGCGTTTGGAGGCGTCTTGTGCCTTGGGATTCGTGCTGGGAGGTGTTGGCTCCTTCTTGAATTGCCGTCGGGCGTTTTGGAGGCGTCTCGTGCTCGGGATTCGTGGTGGAAGGTGTTGGCTCCTTCTCGAGCCGTCGGGCGTTTTGGAGGCGTCTCGTGCCTTGGGATTCGTGCCGGGAGGTGTTAGCTCCTTCTCGAATTGCCGCTGAGCGGTGGCGCGGTGAATTGCCGTTGAAGTGGGCGAGGACCGGTCTTACGTTGATGGCCGGGGATTGAATTGCCGTTGAAGTGGGCGAGGACCGGTCTTACGCTGACAGCCGGGGATTGATTTGCCGTTGAAGTGGGCGAGGACCGGTCTTACGCTGACGGCCGGTGGTTGAATTGCCGTTGAAGTGGGCGAGGACCGGTCTTACGCTGACGGCCGGGGATTGAATTGCCGTTGAAGTGGGCGAGGACCGGTCTTACGCTGACGGCCGGTGGTTGAATTGAAGGGTTAGGGACCATTCTGCACTTGGATTTGCTGGAAAAGGCCTTAGGACAGCCAGGGGCAAAGATTATAAGGGCAGGAAAGTAATTTGGCCACCCCTTGCAAAGAGGTCCGTACGGACCAACCTGGTTGCAAAGAGGTCCGTACGGACCACTTTGGTTTTTTACAGTTCCCAGGTTTTGACCAGGTTTAAATGACCGAGCCCTTCCCCATTCCTTCTTCTTCCAGGCGTAAACCAGAGAGAGAGAAAAGGAGAAAATCCTCCATTGTTAACCAAAATCAAAGATTTTTTGCTTGAATTGCTTGCCATGGCTGAAGGATCTCGAAGGAGTCGTCGTCAACGCAGTCAGGAAGTGGTTGAGCAGCGAATGGAGCTCCAAAGGAATTGGATTTCGTTCGTTCCATCTTCGAAGAACCCGGATGTTTTGTATCCGAATCCGGAGGTGCACAATCGTCGCTCCATGAACGTCGGGGAGGTAAGAAATCTGTTCCGTTTTGATTTCCTGCTCGAATTTTTGAATGCTAGAACTAGTTTTTAGTTTTTTGCATTTTTGAATTTTTTTTTTGTTATTATTTTATGCCTTTTTGTGAAATTCTTGATGAATTGTTGAAAATGGACATGTAAAAATTGTGGGTATGTGTATTTTGTGCAGAAATGTGTAGATTAGCTTTTATTTGTGAAAATAAAGTGCTTCTCTAATGAAATGCATGCTTTGGTGTGTTGTACCGTATGCTATTTATGTATGTACATTATGAGAAAAATTATCGTGTAGTGATAATTTTTGTGAAAAAATGTGACATGTGCCGTGTTTTGTGACGGGTGATATGTGAAAGTGTGTGCCGTGTAGGGACGGATTTTTTTTTTTTTTGAAAAATGTGTTATGAAAATGTGTCGTGCCGTGTGTGCCATGTTCTTGGGTGACGGACTTTGTGGGGAAAATATGTGCAATATGTGCCGTGTTGGGACGGATTTTCTTTTGAAAAGGTGTCATGTAGGGTTTAATCCCCCCCCCTTTTTTCTTTTGAGAAAATGTGTACAGTGGGTGCCGTGTTTTTGTGACGGACTGCATGGGAAAAATTATATGTATAATGTATGTGAAAATTATGTGCATTATATGTGCCGTGTTTTGTGACGGGTTATATGTGCCTTTGTTTTATATTAAGTACTGTGATTGACGTACCTTTGCTGTGTTTACCTGCAGGATGCGGGGCTTATGGCCGGGAAGGCCAAGAGGATGAAGACTCGGGGATCGCTCGAGGCTGTTGTTGAGCTATGGCAGCGGATGCCTGATATTTCCGTGGACGGTAGGCCGAGTCCCCGGAGGCTGGTTTATGCTTCTGGCCTGGGTGTGTTCGTTGAGAACCTGGCTGGAGTGTCTGACACGAGGAAGAACAAGAGCGTCTTCCTTGGCCTTTCTGAGTACTGGTGGGATACCACCCACACCTTCCACCTGAGCTGGGGCGAGGTGACAGTGACGCCCACTGATTTTGCTGCTATTACCGGGCTCTCCTTCAAAGGGGGGCCTGTGAGGTGGAGAGACATGATCTCTGATGTGGTGCTGACCGAGCTACTGGGCTTTGAGCCTCGTCCTCGCAGGGGCCTGGGCATGCTGTATAGTGACGTGGAGCTGAAGATTACGGCCAGTATTGGGGCCTACATCCGGGGTACCGGCCAGGTGACAGCGGAGCAGTTGGCGCGCTCCTTCTTGTGGTATGCACTGTCCGAGACTCTGTTCTCGAACCACGCGACCGCAGCTCCCTTTGCTCTGCTGGAGAGCTTGACTGATCTGGATAGGGTCTGCGACATTGCTTGGGGCGAGGCAGGCTTGGCCGAGCTCTACTTCTCCTTGGACCGGTTTAGCCGGGGGGTGGCCAGTTCTTTGGCCTGCTTTGACTTTGCTCTGGAGGTATGAGTTTATTGCTGTTTTTGATTTAGCAACTTGTCGTTTCTCCATTTTCTTTTGCACTGAGCCCTTTTCTGCTTTTGTCACAGGTGTGGTTTTATGAGGTTTTCCAGTGCTTCCCGTGGGATAGAGATCCTGGGGCCGCCGCTGCACCCGCCATGCTGGGCCGGGCTCGCACGGCGAGGAAGAGGAGGACCAGCAGAGGGAAGCTCACCATCGCTACGGGATGTGCAGAGCGTCTGGAGAGGGGTAGCCCGGAGGGGTTCGTCTTGTTCCCGTGGGCTCGGTATGAGGGGGATGAGTTTGAGGGGGCTCCCGAGGTGACAGCGCAGCGGAAGATGCTGCGGGGCTTGACCTGCGATGTTATGTATCTGGGGGAGCGGGTCTTCTGGCAGCATGGCCCCGGTGTGCTTCCCGTGGCTCCGAGGGACCCTCCTTTTGGGATGCTTGATTCCCGGGACATGGATGTGCTTGATTTCGAGAGGTACCTTGGCGGTGTGGGGGCCGAGGAGTTCATTTTGTATGGAGAGGAGTACGGGGCCTTCGTGAGGAGGAAGCTGAGGACGCCGCAGGTACTGGCGCGGGAGAGAGAGGCTGGCCCGCAGGCTCCCCCAGAGGTTCCGATGCCGGGGCCGGATTTCACGTATGTCCGGGGGGACGGATCGAGGAGGAGGGTGTCTGTACCCGTTCCTGAGCAGGCTCCTGCTGCATACAGAGTGGACCCCGATAGATCGGTGAGTGTGCTGACTCTTTTCCATCTTGGCATCTTTTCTGTATTTTTCTCTTTTTGTTGTTGAGTATAACTGCATTGCTGAGCGTTTCCTTGGCTGCTTGTTGGTGCAGGTCCCGGGGAGAGCCTATGATATGCTGACTCGCCGTTACGTGGCGATGAGGTCGTTTGCGAAGAAGATGGCTTCGAAGATATCCTGCCGGTCTTCGCGACGCGTGCCGGCGTACGAGCCTATGCCTTCGAGGCATTCTGTAGACGTTCCTCCGCCCAGAGCCGAGCCGGAGCCGCAGCAGGAGGGACCCTTGAGGGGGCGGCATAGCATGGATGCCGGGACATCTTCGGGAGCTGCAGGGCCTTCGAGGGAGCAGCCCTTTTATCAGTTCATGCCTCCACATGGCGCACAGGGTGAGGGTTCCTCAGAGCCTTCTTTCTTTGATCCTTTCGCCGGATTTGATCCTTCTGAGTACTTTTCGTGGGAGCCTCCGGCGGGTGCTCGGTATTCCGACGACGAGGATGTGACGGGCGAGTTCGCTGGGATGCCCGACTTCTCTCTGGAGGATCTTGGCGAGGATGATGATGCTGAGGATTCTGATTAGTATTCATTTGCTTTCCCTCTTTTCATATCCCTCCTTTTTTTTTTGTTTAGCAACAGACATTTATTGGTACCTGTAATAAAACACATGTATTTGCACGGCAAACAGTATTTTATTTTAAGATGTAATGTCATATTTTGTGATTCCCGGGAATTGTCCTAGAAATTGTTGCTATTATTATTTTTTATTTTTGTACATGCCACGTGAGCTGAGAGTGTGTTTGTGGGTAGTGTTTGTTTGCCGGGAATGGCTTTGAGTTTGGAGCAAGGTTTTGCTGAGGACAGTGGCTTTTGTACTGTTTGCTGGGGAAATGGGTTCTGTTTGCAAGGAGGTCCGTACGGACATACTTAGCATGCAAAGAGGTCCGTACGGACCAACCTTGCTTTTGGGAAGGACATAAATGCTTTCCAGTGTCTGGTTCTTCCTCATTTCCCCATTTGCAGCCATTTTCGAGCTTTCTTCCCCATTTTCTCTAGGAACCTCCATTTTTGCCATGGATTCTTCGTACGCTCCTAGAATTTTGCCGAGGCTTTCGCAGGAGAGGCAAGCACACTTCCTTGAGCAGCTGAAAACGTGGATGCGGCGCCGTATGAGGCATCAGAGACGGGCTTTCGAGGTAAGGTTTCGTCTTTGCTCGGTTTGGTCTTTTAAGGAGTTGGTTCCTGATTGGGATTTGTTGCGGGCTGCCGCGAAGTTCTGGGATGTTAGGAGGCACGTGTACTGTTTCTCCTACAATGAAATGGTGCCCACTTTTGAGGATTTTCGGGCTTTGATTGGAGGACCGGAGGTGGAGGCCATCTCGCTTCCTTTGATTGGTGGTGCCTGCCGAGCGTGAAGCTTGCAGACTTTCTTCGTACTTCGTTGGAAGAAGTGCAGGGCATGATCCTTGATTCGGGTCACATCGACATTTCTGAGCTGCCGGAGCGGTTCATGGTTGATGATGAGAGTGACGTCTCTTGGGATGTATTTGCCTTGTGCGTGATGGCGACGCTTTTCTGGCCAGTTCCTTGGCATTTGTGATGGCGCTTTGCTAGATGTGGTAGGGCACTGCAGAGCTTGGAGAGGACACTTGTCCCGTTGGTGCTGGGAGACTCTTCATGGTATCGGGCGCCCGGCGACCGGGGATCGTTTTCATGAGAGGGGGAAGCCCCGCTTTGCTTACTTTGTGGTTGCGAGAGAGACTTCAAGCTATGCTCGAGGCTCTGGCGTCGCTTAGCCCGTGGACGTTTGCTCGGTGACCTCTTGTATTGGATATGGATCAGCCCGCCTGGGAGAGATGGAAGGCACAGATTGGTACGCATCAGATTCACTGGTGGGTTCTGCATCTGGAGGATTGAGACCAGGAGGATCTTGCAGGAAGGGTCCTACGTTGTCAGTGTTCCAGGTTTGTCTTGGTCCTCCTTCTATATTCCGTCGCTTGTTTCCGGCAGCCGGGATGAAGCAGGAGCCTTTGTTGGGCTGGATGACCTTGCTACTGCGGAAGGCAGTTCCTCTTTGTATGGCAGCTCCAGGTGCCTTCTTGTATTGTCTGAGGGCATGGAAGTATTCCGCTTTCCCTCCTGTGGTACTCCTTAGACGTTGGGAGCGCTGTATTGACGACTCAGGATCTGGCCTGGTATGAGCAGCATGTTGGGAGCCCAAGTGGTCTTGGAGAGCAGGCGTGTAGCGATTCTGGGACCCGGCTGCCGAGTAGCTATTGCCTTAGGAGTGCCGAAGCCTGGTCTTGACCTTCGCATGTGACGGGAGACACTTTGTTTGACTACGAGACTAGAGTTGACCGACCGAGAGGGAGAGGTCCTCTTTTACAGACTCGCAGGAGGAGATCCGAGTCGAAGCACGGGCGAATGAAGCCCCGAGAGCTACCGGATTGTTTGACTCTACGGGAGGACCCCAGATCTCGGACTCGAGAGACGCAGAGTTGGTTCACGTGGAGCGAAAGAAGACTCGCCGGGACGAGGAAGAAAGGAAAGAATGGCGAGGGGACAAGCGCAGATGGCGCGGAATGACCTCCTAGGTATCCATTCATTGCATTGCAAACACATTATTAGTTAAATGTATTAAGCTGTCTTTTAGCATGTTGTGAACTTGAGAGTAGACCGTGCTTGAACTCATCAAGAAATGTTGTAACCGTTAGTGATTTGTGATTTACTTTTAAAGCTTTGTCGAGACGCAAGATCTTTTGTTTGCCTTTGCTTCTGTTGTGCACTTTGTCGGCGTCCATCTTTGGACTTTTCCGTTGCATCCGTGGGACTGAAGCAGCCCGGCCCTGACGGCAATCCCCTTTTGCTGAGGCTTTGTGCTTGGCTGAGAGGTTGAATGCTCCCTTGACAAGTCGTTTTGACGGTCCTTTTTCGTAGCTTCCTTGCCTCTTGTTGGCGTCGGGCTCTTGACCTCAATTTCGCAGCTTCTGCTTGAGCTTCTTTTGTTTTTTTTTTTTGTGAGCCCTTGCTCGAGCTCTTTTTTTTTTTATATTATTTTTTTTTGTGAGCCCTTGCTCGAGCTCTTTTTTTTTGAAGCGCGTGAGCGAAGACAAGCCCTGGCTTGGAAGCAGACATGAGTCAGTCGTTTGATGCTGAGTGACCCTCGGATGTCCTTTGATGTTGCCGCCGTCGTTTGACTTGGTCAAGGTGACTGCTGGGGCGTGTTCTTGAAAAGTGCGTAGCTTGATGGAGGTCTTGATTGACATTCAAACTTTTGACTTTTTTGTGTATTTTTAGACCGGACCAATTAAGGTTGCCTACGTTTCCCCGGACTAGAGGGCTCAGGTCTGCGTAGTTCGACACTACATGGAGTGCCAAGAGATGCACAGCTGTTCTTCTTCAGGCGAAGTATCTGCGAAGTTTGCTTCCGCTGACCGGATTCATGAAGGGATTGCCGTCTAGGTCTGCCAGCTTCATGGCGCCTCCGGAGAAGATCTTTTGAACCACGAAAGGGCCGATCCATGTGGGTTCCCATTTTCCCAGTGGGTTGGTTCGAGTGGGAGGCTTTTCTTTGAGTACAAGGTCACCTTCCCTGATGTCTCGGGATTTGACTTTCTTGTCGAAAGCTCTAGCCATCCCGCCTTTGACAGGCTCGGACGTGTTCCATGGCCTTTAGTCGTCGCCCGCCCAGCAGAGCCAATTCGTCATGTCGGCTTCGGAGCCATTCGACTTCGTTGATGTCATTTTCCAGCAGGACTCGGAGTGAGGGAATTTCCAGCTCGATGGGAAGGACCGCTTCCATCCCGCATGTCAGGGCAAACGGGGTTTCTCCCGTGGCTGCTCTGACGTGCGGTAGCCCCAAAGTGCAAGGTGCAGCTTCCGGCCAATCTCGTCCTCGGGTGGTCATTTTTCGGATGATCCGTCTCGAGGGTTTTGTTCGCCGCTTCCACGCGCCGTTTGTTTGTGGCCGGTAGGGAGAAGATTTGTGACGTGTGATCTTGAATTCAGCCAGCCCGTCGAATTCCCCTTCGAAGTGTGAACCATTGTCTGATATGACCTCATTTGGGATGCCGTATCGGCAGATGATGTTTTCCTTGAGGAAATGCGCGACCTTCTTGGAGGTGAGTACCTTGTAGGACTTGGCTTCGACCCATTTGGTGAAGTAGTCGATGGCTACTAAGATGAACTCGTGACCGTTGCTGCGCGGCGAGCGACTTCCCGACTACGTCAATTCCCCAAGTGGCAAAGGGCCAAGGTGTAGTCATGCAGTAGAGATCGTGGGGCGGCAGATGATTGAGGTTGGAGAACCGTTGGCATTTGTCGCAGCTTCGGACAAAGTGGATGCAATCTGCCTCCATGGAGATCCAGTAGTAGCCCATCCTGAGAATGATTTGCATCAGGGCTCTGGCGTTCATGTGGGGACCGCAAGCCCCATTGTGGACTTCGTTCATGAACTTGCTTGCTTCTTCTTGGCTGATGCAGCGTAGGAGTGGCCCATGGTAGCGTTTCTTGTATAGCATGTCCCCGAGGATGACGAAGTGAGAGGCAAGGCGTTTTAGGGCCATGATGCTCTTGGTTTTGACCCCTTCTGTGTGTGGGTCTTCCTTGTTCATGAAGGTGGTTTCCCCGCTCTTGAGGTATTGGAAGATCTGGTTTGTGCTGGAAATGGCGTCGGACTTGCGTCTCTTTGGCTCTTCAGCAATCTTGCAAATCGTTGTGATTAAAACCTTCTCGGAAAGCTTGGGCCCGGTTTTTCTCTCGTTTGACAACATGCTTAAATGTTTGCTTGATGCATTTATTTAATTAATGTGTTTGCCTTTTGTATAGATGAATTGTTATTAACTTGTTTTGATTAGTTAATATCATCATTTGTTAAAGATGCAATGAAATGATTTTTTTTTTTAGGAAGGTCGGACCTTTTATTGAAAGCGTGAAGACTGTACATTGTTGATCAAAGATTCACAATCGTCGTTGCAAAGCCGTCAAAAGACTCAAAAGATGTGAATACACAGACAACAAGACTCGAAGCTAGACTATAGGCGACGAGGGATTGGACCAGGCTTCATTACTCTCGGATGGCTGTAGCTCTAGAGGGAGTGGTGCTGGTTCAGGTGGCCAATCTTCCCTTGGCATGAGTCCCGGAAAGTAGCTTGCATGCGGTTCGATTTCAAACCAGATCGCGGAGGTTTTTGGCTGCTCCCCTGATGATGTCCCTCCATTAGTGTTGCCACCAGTCCTTGGGGGTTTTGATGATAGAAGTCGCTGAGGGCTACTTCTAGGAGGGCGAAGCATTCGCTGATTCGGAGTGGATTCTTGCTGATGTTGAGCACTTTCATAGAATCCGCTTCTTCATCCGGGATCTTTGCTTGGACGACGTTTACAATGTCTGATTCGAGCGGGCATGCTAGATCCCCTTCCCTGATTAAGCCTTGGAGGAGGTTGCGCCATTGTTCGTCCAGGTCGGACACCGTAATGTTGAATTGAACTAAGCTGTGATGGCTGTCCCCGTAAGATCCGAGAGTGTCGGCTAGAGGGTTGTCTTGACCGGGGATCGGTGATGAGCCAGCTTGCAAGAGGGTTTCCGTGAAGTAAGGGTCTACTCCTCGATCAATCTCCATTAGGGCATCCATCTCTTGATCCTCTCTCAAGCATTCTTCACAGCCGCATATGTCAGAGTTGTCATCCTGACCCACGAGTTCTTCAATTTCCAGCTCGTCGCGGCTTAGAGCGTGGATGTAAGGATCCACTTCGTAGCGGGACAGGGTAGGAGAATCATCTGGAGAAGAGTATTCGGTCATGTCGGGACCTTCTTCTGGGTCATAGCTTGCTGGCCAAGCACTTGCCATTGCACGCTTCCGCGGATCACTTCGATCGCTCCATTGGCATTGATGAATTTCACGCATTGGTGAAGAGTAGATGATACCGCTTTCATCCGATGTATCCAAGGCCGTCCCAACAAAGCAGAGAAGGTTGGTTTGATTTCCACGACTTGGAACTCTACCGACTCCAGCTGTACGTCGAATTGGATCCTCAGATTGATGACTCCTACGATCGGTCGTGCAGCGGAGTCGGAGGCTCGGATTACCCGAGGTGAAGGCCTTATCAGAGAACGGTCGATGCGGAGTCGTTTCAATGTGCTTAAAGCGATGATGTTGACCGCGGAGCCGTCATCAATCAAGACGTTCGGGAGGAAGAACATCTCTATTTTTATGAGGATGAGGAGGGCTTCGTTGTGCCGATTCTCACATATTGGCAAGTCATCGCCCGCGAAGGCTAAACCGCTTCCCGTGCTACCGTTGGATCCAGCCCTTCTGGGAACGTCGATCCATCCATTTGTATGCCTTGGCCGGGGCAAAGATCGAGGGAGACAGCTGCCTCTTGGGCGTTCTGTCGGAATTCCCGGTTACGAGACCTCTTGACTCTTGGTTTCACGCTCCCAGCCAGCGGGACAGCATGCTGACGGTTTCGGAAATTGCAGGGGGTCCGCTCGCTTGGAGTTTCGCCAAGGCTATTGAGTTTACCCTGCCGTCTGGAATGGATTTCCGATGGTATTGGGACCACGAGGCGTTCCAATTTTCCCTCCTTAATGAGCCCCTGGACCACCTGCCGAGTACGAAGCAATTGTCGGTGGTGTGGCCGGGTAGTTGTGGAAGGCGCAGTGTTTCCTCATATCCATGTTGGGTTTGAGGGTCTTCGGTTGGAAATTCTCGAGTGGTTTGAGAAGATTTCGCTTCACCAAAGCTTCACATACTTGACCCAAGGGCATTTCCAGTGCTATCTAAATGCTGGAACTGCGGAAGCGAGGGGGTTGCCATTCTTCGGGCTGCCGATCGCGGTTTACTTGAGCTCCGTTCTGATGTAGTGCACTGTCCGCGCTTCCTTTCCTTTGGTCGGGGCAGCAGTTGAAGTTGCCAGGTTTGTTCGATAGCGGTAAGATGAGGCAGGGGTTGCTGCTACCTTTTGAAGACTCAGAGTCTTTTCAAACTTTGTCCCGGCGTTGACCATGGCACGGAGATCTGGATAGAAATGGTGGCTGATCAAGGTCCTCAAAGATGGCTTGAGGCAGGAATGGAAGATGTCCATCCGCCTTCTTTGGAAAGTGGATCCATTATCTCGCTTAGCTTCCAGTTCCATCTTTTGTAGAACTCGCCCACCGGTCGTCATCCTTTTGTTCGGTGGCTTGCAGGTCATGGCGGTTTGTTTCCCATTCAAGATTGGCGCGGTACTTCTCCAGGAAGATTTCACTGATCGATCCCACGTGGAGCGGTTTTCCGCCTTCACATTGAGGAACCACCTTAGTGCTGTGGATTTGAGGGAATGCTGAAAATGATCTGCCATCTGCTGAGGGTTGCCCCTTTGGCTCTCATACCCAGGACGTAGGTGTCGATGTGGGTTTTTGGGCATTCTGTCCGTCAAACTTTTCCATTTCCTGATCCTGAAACTTTGGAGGGAGAGGGACCACTTTGTTCGGATCAGGAGGCAGGAGGGAGTCCTTCCGAGAACTAGCTAGCTTGCCTTGCATGTCGTTCATTTGTTCGATCAGCCAAGCCATGTGAGGATCAGCTGCCCGAGGTGGGTTACCGTTTTCAGGACGGAACCGAAGATGGAGGTGGATTGGCTGATGGGATCGCCATTCGGGAGTCTTGGGAGGTAGTTGAGTGCATACCAACCCATACCCTGGGTGTTGAAGTTGAGGGCGTGATTGCCAGGTCCGCCAAGGGTTGTGTTTGGGAACTGGGAAATGATTCGCCAGCCCCAATTGGAGACTAGCAGGTGGCAAACTTGAGATGTCGGGATATCCGCTCGGATGCCTGTCCCGGAAGAATGGGGACTTTTGATTGTGGTTGCGAGGCTCGCAGAGAGGCAAAGGATTGAATCCTGGGGATACCGAGATGCATCGGGATCTGCGGAGCAGGCACGCATGTGTGCTGCCGGCACTGAGCTTGACGTGAGAGCCGGGAAACTGACTGTGCTGAGGCGGGCAGGTCGGAGCTGCCTGACCGATGCCTGAGGGGGAGCTTTGAGCGAGAGCCGCTTTGCGTTGCCGGGATCTCGCAGCTTGGCGGAGGCGGGACCCGCTGACAGCTTTGAGAAACCGGGGAGCCGGATGTCTTCGCCCTCTATGAGAACAAAGGTTCCGCCAGGTCGGGGAACTGCAACCGTCCTCGAAGACGCAAGGTGTCGACGATCCAGGCTTGCCGTCCTCTTGACGCTTCTTGATGGTTTCGAAGGCTCGCAGCACCTCCTCCATTGCTCTGGAGGTTCCTTAGTGGCGGGGTTCCGTTTCCCTCACCGCCATCCGCTGATCCCGTCATGGGGGAGTATCGGACGGTGCGGACCGTTGAACTGGAAGGGCTATCGGACCCTGTGACCTCGATACTGAAAAGGCGGCTTCCAGGTATTCTCAACCACTCTCGGTTCGCTGGAGGGGTGATGGGCAAGGTTTAGACACAGGAATGGCCTAACGGGATAAAAGGGGGAAAGCTCACGTGGCATGCGGTTTCCGTTTCTTTTATTTTTGATTTTTTTTTTTGTTGTTTTAATTTACTTAAAACATGTTTTCTCAGAATCCTAGGTAGGTTGGAAAAGATTGCTCTTCTTTTTCGCAACTATGCTAGATCCTGGGTCAGTGGAGACCATCTGTGCGGCTATAAGCCCTCGCTTTGCACCTGCATTTCGACATCCCAGGGTGGCAGCCTCAGGCGAGGGTCCTATAGTGCAAGCGGTTTCCACCGGCCTAAAAGAAAAATCGAACCTAAGGACCGAGCCTGTCATGTTCGTTTTGATGCGTTAGCCATGTGAATAGTGAACCGAGCCGGCCACTGAGTCAAGATCAGGTCAAGAGTTCGGCATGACCTCTTTACCTTGCTTGCGCAAGGGATCTGTGACGTTAGGCGTTGGCTGGGTCATATCGTCATGGCTGACGTATCAAAGGCGTGATGACATGGTGTCATGCGAGCATGGATGTATATCCGGGACGGAACATCGTCTGGGTGTAGCTTCGGAAATCAAGATCAGGTCAAGATTTTAGCATGACCTTTCATCGCTTTGCTTGCGCAAGGGATCTTGAGTTCCGAGCCTTGACTCAGAAAAATGGCCGGCATGGTATATGTATCCAGGCTGTATGACACGGACTGGGTAAAAACCAACCGAGTCTGGACAGAGTGTGACTCAAGACTCAAACGTGCAGGGTTGACGCTTGGCTAGGATGGGATGTTTGGAATGATCCCGTGCGCGCCCAAGAGGCCTAGGAAGACCAAACGGACTGCAACTGAGACCACTCCGGGTTAAGGGTTGTAGTGTGCAGTGTATCCGAGGCAGCAGTGCGCGTAGCGTGCGGTGTAACCGAGGCAGCAGTGTGAGTAGAGTGCGGTGTAACCGAGGCAGCAGTGCGCGTAGTGTGCGGTCTCTAAAATTCTTTTTCTGAGTAAAACAGAAGTTTTTGAAGAATTTTAAATGTATGCACAGATGTATATTGATGCATTTTTTTTTGTATTTTTATTTTTTTTTGTAAAATAAAAACGAAGCACGTGCACACACACACAACAGTTAAAGGAAGGGGTAAAATGAAAGTTTGACCCTCATCATCGTTTTAAAAATCTTTTGTTTTGTTTAAAAGTTTTTAAAACAAAATTTCCCCAGCGGAGTCGCCAACTGAAATTACCCGGATCCGAGCAGGCTTCGCAGCCCCGGCATCTGGCATTTCCCGCAGCTGGCATCTTTCGTGCGAGGTGTCTCGCCGTTTGTTTTCGCATTTGTAGAGTCGCCACGCCGTTTTTATTAAGCCCAAAACATTGAAAAAGGGCATCAGTTTAAAGATAATTTTAAACCGTTTTTGTGTGATGAGATTTTGAGTTCGGAGGTCAGATGACTCCCCGGGAAGAGAATATTAGAATATTAGAGCTCACCCGAGTAGCCTCGTAAAACGAGTCTTTCGGATACCCCTAATATCCTTTAAATGTTGTGTGTGTGTGTGTGTGCTTTTAAAAATGCATGCTGTATCGGATGTCTACATTGTATGCTATGTATGGAAATGTATTGAAATAGTATAGGAAGGAAGCCTTACCAATGTTGGTTCGTGTCCGTCTTCCGCTGGGAATAGTGTTTGAGGTCGGAGTAGCGTCCGGACGGATCGGGATTGCTTTGGAGATGCCGGCTGTCCGAGAGAGTTTCGGCGTGAGTTGAGGTTGCAGGCCGCGTCCGGGCAGAGGTTCGGCGTGCGTGGGGATCGTCGGGAGCACTCGGGCAGAGGTTCGCGTGCGCCGTGGTGGCAGGAGTCACTCGGCAGAGTTTCGCGTGGTTTGGGATCGCCGGTTTGACTCGGAAAGAGCCGGGACACCGTGGAAAGACCAGGCAAGGCCTCGGAGTACCACGAGGGGCCTCAGAGTACCTCGAGAGTGCCTCGGGGCAGCGCGGGAGCGTCTCAGGAGCGCTCGGGGAGGCTTCGGAGCACCACAAGGGAGCTCGGAAGGCCTCGGAAGGATCCGAAAGGGGCCGGGAGTGCCTCGAGAGGACTTAGAGGGGAGCCAGAAGGCTAAGGGAGGAAGAGAGAAGAGGGAGGTGTGTGAAAATGAGGAGGGGGAGCCCTCTATTTATAGTAAAAATTTCGGAGCAAAGAGGTCCGTACGGACCTTCTTGGTTATCCAGAATTTTGGATTTCCTCGATTTGAGGGAATCTGCAATGATGGTGAATATTCTGGAATGATGGTGTCCCCTGAGCAATAAGGTCCGTACGGACCATCTTGCATGCAAAGAGGTCCGTACGGACCAACTCTGCAGGGAAGTAATCATTTCTTCCGGGATTTGAGGGAATATTGTGGACTTTAAGGGGATTTAGTAATCATTGACACAAAGAGGTCCGTACGGACCTTAATTGCTTTTCTGATTTCCTGAAAATTCCCAAAAGGTCCTTTTGTCCCTTTTTATCCCAGGAAGGCTCCTCCCTTGGTTTGGTTGGGGGTTTGAGAGGGTTTTGAGAGGGTTTTGAGTGAGAGAGGTCTCTGAGACTACGTGGATGAGTCTGCGGTGTTTCCCGTGTGCTTGAAAGGGGGTTATCCAGATTGGGGTACTTACAGTGTGCAAACGTGGGTTGAATACACATTGGATTTTGGATGCTCGGGGCAGTCCTGGAAAGTCTCGTTAACTTGGAAAGTGTGAGTTAACGGATTGTAAGGATCCGGATTTGGGTACTTACAGTAGCCCCTCGGCGATGTCACTTACGGAGGAAGTAGGGTCGTCGAAAAAAATAAGGATCCTAAATCAGGAAGATGCCTTATGGAGAGACCTGAACGGTCAAATGGCTGAACTCTTAGAGAAAGGATTCCTACGTATCCCGAGCGAGAATCAAGCCGATCGCAGTTCACGAGTGAGAGGGCAATTCGTAGGGGCCTCGACATGTGGGGAATGATTTGGAGGAACTCATCCTAATTAAGACTATTTTGAAGGCATCTAAACCTGAGGGAGACTATTTGGAGGCATCTAAACCTAAGGGAGACTGTTTGGAGGCGTCTAGACCTAAGGGAGACTGTTTGGAGGCATCTGCACCTAAGGGAGAATGTTTGGAGGCGTCTATACCTAAGAGAGACTATTTGAAGGCGTTCTAACCTGAGGGAGACTATTTGAAGGCGTCTATACCTGAGGGAGACTATTTGAAGGCGTCCTAACCTGAGGGAGACTATTCGAAGGCGTTCTAACCTGAGGGAGACTATTTGAAGGCATCCTAACCTGAAGGAGACTATTTGAAGACGTCTATACCTGAGGGAGACTATTTGAAGGCATTCTAACCTGAGGGAGACTGTTTGGAGGCGTCTATACATGAGGGAGACTATTTGAAGGTGTTCTAACCTGAAGGAGACTATTTGAAGGCGTCAATACCTGAGGGAGACTATTCGAAGGCGTTCTAACCTGAGGGAGACTATTTGAAGGCGTCTATACCTGAGGGAGACTATTTAAAGGCGTTCTAACCTGAGGAAGACTGTTTGGAGGCATCTATACCTGAGGGAGACTATTTGAAGGCGTTATAACCTGAGGGAGACTATTTGAAGGTGTCTATACCTGAGGGAGACTATTCAAAGGCGTTCTAACCTGAGGGAGACTATTTGAAGGCGTCTATACCTGAGGGAGACTATTCGAAGACGTTCTAACCTGAGGGAGACTATTTGAAGGCGTCTATACCTGAGGGAGGCTATTTAAAGGCGTTCTAACCTGAGGGAGACTATATGAAGGCGTCCTAACCTGAGATAATGAGGGTGTGGTGGCACCTTTGGCCGAATTTGTTGAAGGTTTTGAGGGCGTGTGGTGCCTCAGACAGAGATTAATGAAATATTTGAGGGCGTGTGGCGCCCTAAACCGAGATTACTAAAACTTTCGAGGGCATGTGGCACCTCAGACCGAATTTGATGATACTTTTGAGGGCGTGTGGTGCCTCAGACCGAATTTGATGAAACATTTGAGGCGTGTAGCGCCTCAGACCGAGATTACTGAAACTTTCGAGGGCGTGTGGCGCCTCAGAACGAATTTGATGAAACTTTTGAGGGCGTGTGGCACCTCAGACCAAATTTAATGAAATATTTGAGGGCGTGTGGCGCCTCAGACCGGATTTGATGAAATATTTGAGGGCGTGTGGCGCCTCAGACCAAATTATGAGGACGTTTTTGTCCTGAGATGAAGGCTTTTGTGCCTTGAGATTGATTTTTATAAGGCGTTCATGCCTTGAGATGAAGGTTTTTGTAAGGCATTCGTGCCTTGAGATTAAGGTTTTTGTAAGGCATTCGTGCCTTGAGATTGATTTTTGTAAGGCGTTCGTGCCTTGAGATTGATTTCTGCCTTGAGATGAAGGCGTTCGTGCCTTGGGTGCTGGAATTATGATGACGGCCAGGATTTATCTGCTGGGGATATGGTGGAAATGACGGGAATGGTTGTGTGAGTCAGATGTTTATGATAACACGGTCCAAGTCTTTTGAAGTTCTAACGATTCGGTTAGAAACGGAGAAGCAACGCTTGACGTTCTAACAATTTGGTTAGAAACAGAGAAGAAACGTTTGATGTTCTAACAATTCGATTAGAAAAGGCTCGTCGTTCTAACAATTTGGTTAGAAACAGAGAAGAAAGGTTTGATGTTCTAACAATTCGGTTAGAAAAGGCTCGACGTTCTAACAATTCGGTTAGAAACGGAGAAGTAACGTTTGATGTTCTAACATTTCAGTTAGAAAAGGCTCGATGTTCTAACAATTCAGTTAGAAACGGAGAAGAAACGTTTGATTTTCTAACAATTTGGTTAGAAAAGGCACGACGTTCCAACAATTCGGTTAGAAACGAAGAATAAATGTTTGATTTTCTAACAATTCGGTTAGAAACGGAGAAGAAACGTTCGATGTTCTAACAATTCGGTTAGAAAAGGCTCGACGTTCTAACAATTCGGTTAGAAACGGAGAAGAAACGTTCGATGTTCTAACAATTCGGTTAGAAACGGAATTTGACCTCGGGAGAGGACGGCACATTGCTGGGGAAAAGCGTCCGAAGTTCTAACAAAGTTGTTTAGGAACTGAGGGGATTTGATTGACATTCTAACAAGCAGTTAGAAACAGAAGATGATTGACGTTCCTTAGAAGGATGGTCTTACGGTCCTGTTGGGGAGGAATGTTCGGGCTTACGATGATGGCCGAAGAGGGATTGTTGTGTGGGCTTACATTGATTGCCGCTGAGATGGGATGGTCGGGCTTACGATGATGGTCGAAGAGGGATTGTTGTGCGGGCTTACATTGATTGCCGCTGAGATGGTATGGTCGGGCTTACGATGATGGCCGAAATTTAACCTCGGGAGAGGGGCGTTAGAGATGTCTAAATGGGAATTTAACCTCGGGAGAAGGGCGTTAGAAATGTCTAACGGAAAAATTTAACCTCAGTAGAGGGGCATTAGATATGTCTAACGGGGAATTTTAACCTCGATAGAGGGGCGTTAGAGATGTCTAACAGGGAATTTTAACCTCGGGAGAGGGGCTTTAGAAATGTCTAACGGGGAATTTCAACCTCGGTAGAGGGGCGTTAGAGATGTCTAACGGGGAATTTTAACCTCAGGAGAGGGGCGTTAGAGATATCTAACTGGGAATTTAACCTCTGGAGAGGGGATGAAAACTTAAGAGTTTTATGAGAACATTTGAGGAAAAGCTTTAATTTTGAAAAGCTGACTTGAAAGTTCCGGGTTTGACGACTTTTTCTGAACTGATTTTAAAAGTTTCGGGTTTGACGGATTTTTCGAATGGCTTTGAAAGTTCCGGGTTTGACGGGTTTTTTGAAATGTTTTGAAAGTTCCGGGTTTGACGGATTTTTCTGAAATGACTTGAAAGTTCCGGGTTTGACGAGTTTTTCTGAATGTTTTGAAAGTTCCGGGTTTGACGGGTTTTTCGAAATGACTTGAATTGTTGATACTCCGACTTGGGACGGAGATATTTTAGGGAGATGACTGGATTTATATCTTTCTGTTGATATATTTGTGTGATTTTGACATTGCATGTGCATTTTTGTGTATGTTATTTTGTATTAACATACCTTTGCTGTGTTTACCTGCAGGGGCGAGAGCCGATTGATGTGTCCACTACTAAGAGTAGGGGAGATGTCAAGGCTGTAAGCACGCTGTGGGAAATGTTCCCAGATGTGGCTCGTGATGGAGAGAGGAGTCCACGGCAGTTGGTGACTGACTCTGGCCTGAGAAGCTTTGTTAGCGTCGTTGCTGCTGTGGCTTCGATGCAGAGGATCAAGGTCATCCATGTAGCCTTGATTGAGTATTGGTGGGACACGAACCACACGTTTCACTTCAGGTGGGGGGAGGCATCGATCACTACCACTGATTTTGCTGCGATCACTAGGTTATCATTTCGAGGCAATCCCATAGGGTGGTTTGATGAGTTCACCTTCGAGCAGCCTTGGAGCAGCTGACGAATCTGCTCGGCTTTGATATTACGGATGCCAGGGGCATTGGTATTCGGTATGGCGTGATGGAGGCACATTTAAGGAGAGGGATAGCTGAGTATCTGGCTGGTTTCGAGAGGGTGACAACTGATCGGTTGGCTTTGGGGTTCTTGTGGTTTGCTCTGTCAGCAACCATTTTTCCCAATGCTGACACGACGCGCCAGTTTGCTTTGCTCAGATCTTTGATTGATCTGGAGGCAGTGAGAGGGTTTGCCTGGGGAGAAGCTGGCATGGCTGAGCTTTTCTTTGCCTTGGGCAAGTATTCCCAGGGGGAGGATAACTCGCTCTGCTGTTTCCAATTTGTGATGGATGTGAGTCTCCTTGTTCTCTTCCTTGTCTCGCTTGTACTTGTCTGTATCTGCTTTGTAGCTGACATAACTTTCCTGGCGTCTTTCAGGTGTGGTGCTTGGAAGTGTTCCATCCGCATCGATGGAGCATTAGGGAGGAGTATCCTCCTTTGCTTCCCGCTATGCTGACTTGGCAGAAGTCGGCTAGGAAGCCGGTGAAGTCGAGGGAGATCACCCGGGTGACTTACGAGGAGGTGTCTTTGGCTCTGGACCAGGACTTCTCGCCGAGGATAAACTTGACTTGGTGGAGCCGGCTCGATCAGGCGATTGTGAACGCTGCCAGGGAGGTGACGAGCCAGAGGAAGCTGCTAGTGGGGCTTCATTGTGATATCCTGTATCTGGATGAGAGAGTGACTTGCTAGTATGCTCAGGGATCGGGTTCCATGGTTCCAAGGAATCATCCCCTCCATATGCTGTTTCATTTGTCCATAGCTGGGGAGGAGTTGCAACGATATAGGCAGGGTGAGCCTTTTACTGAGAATGTCATTGAAGAGGCTGACTATGACATTTTTTGGAGGATGAGGCTGAGGAGCCCACAGGTGATGGACAGAGAGGGTGAGAACCCTGCACATCTTAGAGATTATCCGATCCCCCGCACTCTCTTTGCATATAAGGGCGTTGGTGGTTCTCGCAGGCGGTTGATGATTCCCATTCCTGAGCAGGCAAGGCCTCAATATAGAGTTGAACCCAGTGCTTCAGTGAGTATCTTGCTGCTTTTCTCTATACTGTAGTAGCTTTCTGCAAATGTTACATCTGTGATGTCTTATCTGTCTTTTGATGGCTTTCCTGGTTTCCAGGTTTCTGGCTGTACCTACGATCAGACTGTCAGACACCTGGATGGGGTGACTGGTTTTGCTAGGAGGCTTGTCAACTTCTTGCGGTGTGGCTCCAGAAGGAGTGCGGCTGTTCATGAAGAGATGAAAATATGAAATAGAATTACATACCTTGAATGCGATTAAGTTTGTTCAAAAACGAATCTCAAAATGAATCTCAAAAAACGTTGATGAAGTTTTTGATCTTCTCCTTGTTTTAAACCTTGTGATGAATCAACGATTGAAAGTCTTCAAGCTTTTGGTGATAAAGTAATCACCCTCTATCAGTAATCCACACCCGAACGGACCAAGAACACTTCTTGTTGGATGGCTAGATGATCCCCGATTGTTGAAACAATATTCAACAATCAATGGTTGTTGGTAGAATGAATCTATGGATTTTGATCTTTGATTCGTAATCAAAATCAACCAATTAGTGTTTCTAAAACTCTAATTTTCATCGTTTTTTGCTGGGCCAAAAGGGTTCTATTTATACTTGTTATAAATCCCTAACACTTAGGGAAAAGAGTCATTTTTCCAAGCAAAAACGGGTTTCCAGCACCGCCAGGATGAGTCGTCCCCCAGGCACGACTCGTGAGCACGAGTCGTCCCATAGGGCAAGAGTCGTCCCCTAATTCCAGCACTCTGATTCATTCGTCCATGCCTTGGGGAATAGTTGGGCCAATTGGGGACGAGTCGTCCCCTTAGGGCACGAGTCGTCCCCTCAGGGCACGAGTCGTCCCTTGACCCCAGAATTCCACAATTTAGCCATTTTCAATCCGTTCTTTTTGTGTGTGACCCTTTAGGAATTATATTATATGTTGGTAGTGAGTTGAAACATCAAACTCACAAGACATAAGTGACTTCTAGCAAGTCATTTTGTCCACCCAATTAAATATAACATCAAAGCTTGATTCCTTTGATAGATCAATGTCACAATCCCTTTGTCCACGATGTCAAATTGAACATGAGTCATGGTCCATGTCAACTCATAACGTTCAATGCTTTCACGATTCCGAATATGTTGATAATCCAAGTATATTTGATCTCTATCAAATCTCTTGAGTGTGGTCACACATTTCATCAACACTATTCATCGAGGGGCCCAAGCAAAACATCTCTCTCAACGAGAGGGACAAATCCCATCTTGACTTATCATTCTTCCCTACAAGAATCCAATCGTGCCAACATAGCTCTTATTGCTATCCTATTAAAGATAGTGTTAGACTACATCAAACACAATTTTCATCATGTGGAAAACGATGATTATCTCAGGTGCAAAGGATTCAATAACACGACTATCATGAGATTTAATCATGACATATATGACTATAGACCATGTCATAAATCTCATCGGTAGGTCATGTCCAATACTCATTCTCTAGCAAGTATACATAAGTGTAATGTGCATCACATGCATATAATCATCTCCATGATTATCCATTACCAACTTATACTAGTTATTCATAATAACTAGGGACGCAGGTTATTATAATAAACATGCAAACATATAATAAGCCAAATAAAATTTCTCTATAATAAATTATAAAGACGATTACATAGCGGTTTAAGTCAAGGTTCTAAAAATCGCTAGGCGGCGAGGCCGGGCCTAGCGCCTAGGCGGGGCCGCAAATTTAGACACATTTTTATATATATTCCATACTTTTCTGTCCATAGTGACAAATTCAAGAGGATAAACACAGATTACCATTATGCATAACCAAAAAAATTTACTCACATATTTTTGAGACTAAAAGCCACCAACATATTGCCTTGGACCATTGGCGTATCTTCCAACTGCAGCATTCCCACTTCCATATGCTTCCCATATAATTTCCAACAGGTGGTGCAGGCTCTCGAAAATAACCAGATCCAGCACTATTTTCGCCTAGGCTCCGCCTAGGCTCCGCCTAGGCCCCGCCTAGTCTCGCCTAATCCCGCCTAGCCCGCCAAGCTCGCCTAGCCCCGCCTAGACCGCCTAGCGCCTAATTGCCCAGCCTAGCCATAAATCGCGGCGCCCGGCCTCCGCCTAGCGCCTAGGCGCCGCCTAGGCCGATTTTTAGAACACTGGTTTAAGTTATAAGTCAAACATAACTAAACGCCTAGAGCATTACACCAACTATCTCCCACCTGCACTAGGCTCCATCTATGTATCGTATACCCATGGACCTCACATGACCATCATGCTTTGCTTGTGCGAGGGGCTTTATAAGCGGATCCCCAATGTTATCATCGGTTGATACTTTGTATATCTTAACGACCCCCTATCAATGAACTCACGAATGATATGGAAACATCTAAGTATATGTTTGGATCGCTGATGTGACCTTGGTTCCTTTGCTTGCTCAATGACACCATTATTGTCACAATAAAGTTCCACCGGATTAGTGATACTTGAAACAACTTCTAGATCACTAATGAACTTTTTGATCCAAGCTGCCTCCTTAGCTGCATCGGATGCCGCTATATATTTGGCCTCGATTGTAGAATCGGCAATAGTACTCTGCTTGGAACTCTTCCAACATATCGCACCTCCATAAGCATAAACACAAATCCCAACTGCGATCGGAAATCATCTTTGTCGATTTGAAAGCTTGCATCTGTGTAACCTTTTACAACAAGATCATCTTCCATCCCTCCAAAGACAAAGAACGCATCCTTAGTCCTTCTCAAGTACTTAAGGATTGTCTTAACTTCCATCCAATGGTTCTCACCATGATCAGATTGGTATCGACTCGTCATGCTTAGAGCATACGAGACATCGGGTCTCGTACAAATCATGGCGTACATAATAGATCTAATAGCCGAAGCTTATGGAACCTCATTCATCCTCTTTCGCTCATCAGTTGTCTTGGGACACTTATTCTTGCTAAGAGTAACACTATGACCCATTGGCAAGTTTCCTCTCTTAGAATTTTTCATTTTATATCTTCTTCTAAGAACCTTGTCAATGTAGGTACTTTGACTCAAACCAATTATCCTTTTAGATCTATCTCTTGCAAATCTTGATATCAAGGATGTAAGCGGCTTCACCCATATCTTTCATTGAGAAACATATCCCTAACCAAGACTTGACAGTCTGAAGTGCAGGAATGTCGATTCCAATGAGTAAGATATCATCGACATACAATAAGAGAAATAATACTACGCTCCCACTGAATTTCATGTATACACAAGGTTCATCTTCATTCTTGACAAAGTCAAACTCTTTGATCTTTTCGTCAAAATGAAGATTCTAACTCCTAGAAGCTTGCTTTAATCAATATATGGATCTCTGCAACTTGTACACCTTATTAGAATTTCTTGGATCGATAAAGCTTTCAGGTTGTGTCATATACACATCCTCAAGTAACTTCTCATTTAGGAAAGCGATTTTGACATCCATTTGCCATATCTCGTAGTCATAATATGTGGCTATGGTAATTAAAATTCTAACTTGAGACTTAAGCATTGCAACAGGCGAAAAGTTTCATAATAGTCAACACCATGAATCTGCCTATATCCCTTCCTTTCCTACAAGCCTAGCCTTGTAAGTATGCACTTTTCCATCCATGTCAATGTTCTTCTTGAAGACCCACTTGCACCCTATGGTTTTTACACCTTCGGGTGGCTCAATCAACTTCCAAACTTTATTATCCGACATGGATTGCAATTCGGATTCCATGGCCTCCAACCATTTATCCGAATCGGGAGTGGACATCGCCTCTTGATAGGAAGTAGGTTCATCATTTTCAATGACTTCCATTTCATTACTTTTCGACACGAGTGTAAGTACCCAAATCTGGCTCATGCCTTCGATTAAGTTTCTCGGCAATTTCTCGAACTTTCATAAAGTTCAGGGGCGGTCGAGAACTTTTCCAAACTGTCCAAGGAGAAAGGACCTGCTAGGAATTAAAATTCCAGGCAGGACCTCGCTGGAATGAAGCTTCCAATTGTCACCTTGCATGAATCTAAAAGCGGTGAGTCATCGGTGGATAACGCGGACGGCCTCTTTTGTAGGAGGTTAATGCCGGGCGGCTTCATTAGGAAGCACGGCTGCGACTATAAATAGAGGCCTCCTCTACCCATTTTAACAACAATATTTTAAGCATTGTCATTCTTCGCAAAATTGCTACACGAATTTTCAGAGAATTAAATCTCCGAAAAACCACCTCCCTCCTCCAAAAAATCCTTCTAAAGCTACTCCTACATAGGAAATTCCCCAAGGGAGATAGCGAGAACCACCATTGGTAATCTCTCCTTCCTTTCCCCTTAAAATACTCTTATTACCTTGCCATTTTCATTACTTGTCATTTACTTTGCCTTTACTTGTCATTAATATTGATATATGGCTATAAAGTTACTATCTTTACCATGTAAACATCATTTTCCCCCTTTCCCCTACACAAATGATTCATGGGGAATCCTATCCCAAGGATGAACAAGGATCCACAAGTGGCTTGTTCTAGGGAGGATTCATCACATGATGATGTGAAGTACTTCCGTTTTATTACATAAAAATGCTATCTTTACTCTTATTATGTCAATCCCCCTCCCTTGACCTAGCTTCCAAGGATTGTCCACCTCATAAGGTTCTTAAAGGACATAGGAAATCTTTAAAGGTCTTCCCTTTACATTTATGTATTTAACTTTCATAATATTCATTGCATTTATTTCATAAAAATGCAATCTTTACCTTTCAATGTCGTTTCCCCATGTCCCTTTAGGTTGGATCACTCTTCGAGGATTGTCTAGTGACCTTTTAAGGCACGAAAGACATAGGATGAGTATAAAAATCCAATCTTTATACCCCTTCCCCTAGTCCCTTTGGTACTTGAAGCATACCGTGGTGTGGATAGGTGTAAAGATCTCATCTTTACATCGTTTCCGCCACTTAAATGCTATAGTCATAGTCCCTTTAGAAGCGGATGAATCTTATGTCCCGACATCTCCGATCATCACTTGAGACGAGCAATAAATGTCCCTACGAAGCTCAATCTTCTCAAGATGTAGGATTGATGGGCAAAGACTCTTCCTTTTCTAAAGAGTCTCATTCTTGGACTATAAAAAGCGTCCCTCTCTCGATCACATATGACCAAGTCCCAAAGAACGTTGGTTTAAGATACACCAAGGATTTTACGCCCACTATGGTTGATTATTCCAACGGGAGGGTCAAAAGGTCACTTAATGATGATCATAAGACCAAGATGAGCGCGGGATCAAAATCCCGAACACATCAAATCCAAGGAATCCCGAGCTATAACCTTCTTGTATGGTTTATATGTCTGGCAGATAACTTGGGACATTTCCTCTTTTTCAAATCACACCACACACGAACGCACAAAACAAGCACAAACTTTGGGTCTAGGAATACTTGCTTTCGCAAGGCTCCTAACGTGAACGCGATTCGTTCTTCCCAAGGAGTAACTTAACCTCCGGATCCTTATCCTTTTTTTCAAAGTTTTAAGGAAATCAAAATGGCGTGGCGACTCCATTTTTTAATAAAACCGGTGTCTTCAAACTGAGGTGAAGGGCGACCCTATAAAACTGTTCGATCCGCAATGGGTCCACATTCACGCTTTGGCGGCTCTAGGGACAAGTAAATGTTTCCAAACTTCTTTCTTTCATAAGAAGCATTGGAAATATTTACGAGGGTTAGCCTTCCGTCCCGGATCCGATTTTTGTGCTTGTGCTTCTTTTTCTTATTTTTGTGTGTATCTTCGTTTTTGGTTTGTGCATACTCTGAAATGATAAACAGGGACCATTATGAAACTGAAAGTTACCAAAATGCTCGGGGAAACAGTCTAGAAATGAAAAAAATTGGAACCTGAAAAACTGCTGGATCCAGCCGGACGGCTTGATTTGCCTGGATCATAGCCGGGCGGCTTCATTCGCAGTTCCACCAGGACACTTTCTGAGATTAATCTGGAAGCTTTGGCAGCTTGGGGCTATCCAGTCCTAAGTCTGGCCAGGTTCCAGAAAATTTATGTGCTTACGTGTTGCATTTACCCCGTCCCGAAAAACATTCTTTTAAAACACATTGATGAAAATCTCTGTTTTAACTCAAAAAGGAATTTTTAGGAGGCCGCACACTACGCGCACCATATATCCTGTACACTTTTGCACGCACGTCCTTTTAACCCGGGATGGTTGTTCAGCTGCAGTCACGGACAGTGTTACGACGCTCCCGGGCGTGCACGGAATCATCCCAAACTACCCATGACAGCCAGTGTTGACCAATGCACTAGTCCGTGTCACACTTTTAAAACCGTGACTTTTTTATTGGTTTTTGGTCTAGACCATGTCATACAGCCTCATTGTATACCCCCGTAAAAGTCAAACCCGAGCCCATGTCAAAAGCCAAGATCCCTCGCGCAAGCGAAGTTCTGCCAAAATTCCGTCAAGGAAAAATTGGCAAAATCTTGACCTCGGCATTGACTTTGACTTTGACCCGCACAGGGTATGTAAGAGTCAAGCCTGAGTCCGTGCCAAAAAAAAAATCAAGATCCCTCGCGCAAGCAAAACTCTGCCGAAATTCCGTCAAGGAGAAATTGGCAAGATCTTGACCCCGGCATTGACTTTGACTTTGACTTGCACAAAGTATGCAATAACGCTCAATGTGATGCCGTGTCATTCGACTTTTAACGTCCGACCCATGCCTATTATTTTCCTTGGACAACGCCGAAGTCAAAAGTCTATCGCGTAAGCGAAACTCTGCCGAAATTTCGTTAAGGCTAAGAGGCTTGACTTACACGGCATTGACATTGACTATAATCCGCATCGCTCGCGCGTTAAAAATTCCTATGACCCTCTAGATCCTAGGACCGTTCTTCTCTCTCGGTCGGTGGGATCTGCGTACCCTATAGGACCCTCGCCCGGGACTCGCCCACCCTGAGGAGGAGGTCGAAATACAGGTGGAAAACGAGGGGCTTATAGACGTAGTGACGGAACCCACTGATCCAGGATCTAGAGTAATTGCGAAAAAGAAGGGCCACCTTTTCCAATCAGATAGAAATAAATAAAAGACACTGGTTTAAGTGAACTTGAAGATTCCTAATTGCATATTACTTGAGCCTTCAGCCTAAACACCTACCCTCGAGTCTGAACCTTGCCTTATCCCTTTCAGCGAGAAAGAAATGGGCGAGAATACCGGGTCAACGGCTTGTCGGTGCAAAAATTTCAAGCTCGAGATAGTTCGTCAGGATCATCGCCGTCAACCCAGAAATTTAGAATGGCCGGTTTGATAGCAAACAACGGTGGTAACCTCGATGCCCGGAGAGGAAGTCATCCTAGTTCAACCCAGACTCTATGTTTTGTATGACGTTTGTGACTGCGACGAGTGTTTGGAAGACGCTTACCAGGAATGGATTTATGAGGATGCCCTCTCAAGGAAGAAAAAGAAGAAGTTTACACAACAAAAGCTTAAAGAGAGGTACGAAGCAGGGGACACCAGCGTAGGAGCGCGAGAGAGGAGAACCCTCGGGCAAGTTCCACTACTGTCGGCTACGCCAAGGAGCCCATCAAAGCACAGGCGCCAGGCCAATCCTCCTATTGGCTACACATACGAGGTTGTGGTTTCAAAAATTAGTAAAGGGAAGATGACCTACCAACAATGTCTCTCGACAAGATGAATCGAGACCCTTCAATCAATGAGTCCGGTTGTCACGGGCGAGCTTCGAGAGATTGCACCGGAGTCCTCTCTGGATCCCCTCACCATTTTCCCGAGTATCAACCTACAAATGACCCTGGCAAAGCTTTTGACCTGTTCGAGCTTCCCAACTTTATGAAGACCCATAGGCACATTTGCTTCTCCCCAGGGCAGCAGCAGCAAAGAGTAACCCCCTGTCTAGTCGTGTCAAACACTGTGTCAATAAATAGTGTAGGGTTTAGAGTCAAGAGTCTTTAAATTTCAGTCCTCCTGAGTCATCCTGAAGGCCTCACGCCTGAAGATTACGAATATGTAGCCAATGTTATCTTCCCTTCGGCTTGAATGAAATGATAGATCTTTTCGAGTATCCCCTTATTGTCAACTTAACAAATGATAAATTAACTAATAACCTAACAACAGTTAATAATGATTCATTTGAACAGGATGCAAACACACTAAATGAACAATACATTAAAGAAATCTTTAAGCAGGTTACCGATACAAGAGAAAACCGAGCCCAAGTCAGTCGAGGAGGTTTGACAAGCTGTTAACTCGGGAACTATCGAAGATCCTGAAAGAGACACAGACGGAACTTCTTTCAAGGAGTCAATCTGAGCGGGCAGATTGGTTGACTCTGTCTCCTGCCTGACATACATGGCATGGTGTTTGCCTTGTCTTACAAGGGACATGTCGGGGCTGGGGACTGTCTTACGATTGGAGGCACAGGATCCCTCTCGGGCACCCGATGCCAAGCCAGCCAAGAATAGAAGTTCCAAACCGGAAAAGTTCAAGCCAGAGTGGTTCTTCTGCCAGGTCAAGGGAGGAGATTGAGAAGACTGTCTGCAGGTAGGATTCATCAAGGTTATTCAATACCCGGACCTGTTTGTCGAATATCGTAGACCGCTGACTAAGGCCAATGGGAAGGTGCCGACTCGCCGCGTGGGATCTCTCTGGGACTCTAAACAAGGCTAGTCCCAAGGAACGACTATCTCATCGCCAATACATAGACATTTCTCCTGTGGACGTTGCGGCTTCAACTACGGAAGTCAAGTCCTTCGTTGATGGTTTGCTGGCTACCAATCGGGATTGGGATGGCCGAGGAGGACCAAGAAAAGACACCCTTCACCACTCCGTGGGGGACGCGGATCCTACTACACCGGTGATGCTCTCTTCGGGTTAAAAAATCGCTGGGGCTACGTGTCGAGCGGCAGCGATCGCACTCTTTCATGACATGATCCACAAGGAAATTTCGAGGTCTATGTCGACGATATGACTTATCCACTCTAAAGGTATTGCTGATGGACAACACTTTCGACTCGCGAAAGTTCTTCTGAGCGCAACGACAACACCTATGCAGATCGAACCCCGCAAAATGCACCTTTGGAGTGACAAGGGGAAAAGTACTAGGGTACATTTGGTCCACGTAACAAGGCATTGAAGCCGATCCTCGAAAAATCAAAAAGCCATTATGGACTATGAGGCCACCTCGAATACACCATACACAAGTCAAAAGCTTTATGGGCGAGTTCCAAGTGCGTCACCAAGCCGTTTTGTCAATCAGCTGAATACTCATGTATGCCAGCCCATCTTCAAGCTTATGGAAGAAAAATATTGATACAGAATGGAATGAAGGAAATGCTAAGGATGCCTTTGACCGAAATCAAAGCTCTACTCTAGCAAATCCCCGTACTACCGCCCCGCACATGGACGGGACACCTCTCCCCGCCTCTATCTCACTGCCATACCGGCTGACACGGCAGGTTGGGATCTGCTATGGCTCAGGGAAAAGAAGGATTCTCGGGTAGAAATGCCATTTAGTTTGCAACATCAGAAAGCTGCGCAAGGGAGTGAGCTCAATTACTCGGCATGTGAAAAGACTTGTGCAGGACTAGTCCGGGTAGTCAAAAGCCGAGGACACTGGGCATGCAGGCCCATTCTGTGAATTCTAGTCTCCAAATGGACCCCATAAACAGTATATCTTCGACAAACCTTCCTCTCTCGATGCGCCTAGCAAAATGGTCATTCTTTTCTCAGCAGAGAATTGGCACTCAACTATGTGTCAAGAAAGGCAATCAAAGGTCAGAGCGTCTCATATTAACTGGCAACTTTCCCTCATAATTAGGACTCAGGGCTGAACTCAGGTTGCAACTCCAAGATAAAGGGATCTTCATTGTAGAGCCTGAGAAGCCGATGGTAACTCTTCCTTCTGACGGAGCTGCTAACGAAAGGGGAAATGGCGTAGGAATGCTACCTGCATACCCCAAAGACTAGCATACGCTAATAGCCATCAAGTTGAACTTCTCTGCCCACAAACAATGCGGCAAGAAAGACGGAAGCCTGCAGAGCTAGTTCGGAGGCTACCCTAGAAAGAAATGTCAAGGAACTCGAGATCTACGGAGACTCAGCCCTACTCATCAACCAGGTCTCTAACAAATGGCAGATCATTGATCCCAACCTCCAGTCAGGTATCACGCGCACATGCAAGAATTGGTCGAGTCGGAATTTAGAAAGTGACCTTCCACTACTTGCCCAGGGACAAGGAATAGGTTTAGAGATGCCTTAACTACCCCAGCCTCACGTAGAGATCCCTGAGGGAAAGGCAATAAAACCATTCAGAGCGGTACAAGTGAAGCCCTGGCTTTCCGCCTTGCGAGAGAGAGTTGGCAACCTGAGCCTGTCCAAGGAACCTTGGTACATTCAAGTTTACCAGTCTCTCAAAGATGGAGAGTCGGCTTTTAAAGACGAAGAAGGTAGACTGAAGGAAGGCATCAAAGACAAAAGCCTGAAAGCCTTGAAGCGGCCGGCCTCTCACTATGTCATCCTGGGAGGAGGTGGGTTGGACAAAAAGCGATACCAAGGACTTATTTCCTCTGTGTCACCGAAGAAAAGGCAAGAGAGCTAAACTGAATCAAGTCCATAATGATCCTTGTCCTTAGGTCAATGTTGATAGCACCCATGCAAGTGATCCTCGAGAATGGGTTACTACCGGATTTCCATGGAATAGACCGTGTTCGGCATGTTTGAGAATGTGACAAATGCCAGCGGTCTCGCCAACCTTAATCATCTCCCGCCTCATAACCTGCAACCCCATGACGACCTCCTTGCCCGCCGCAACTCTGGGTATCGATGTAACAGGGAAGACAGCCCCGCTTGAAAGCAATGGGCATGAGTTTGTGTTAGTGGCAGCAGGTTACTTCACGAAATGGGTAGAAGCAAAGTCCTACAAGGTCCTCACTTCCAAGAAAGTGGCCCAGCTTGTCAAAGAAAACACCACTGCGCAGATACGGGGTGCCAAATGAGGTCATCTCAGGTTAACGGAATCGCACTTTGAAGGAGACTGCGAGAGATTGTTGCTTAGTGTTCGGAGTCACTTGCCACAAATCATCCCCGGACAGGCCCTTGAGACTAACGGAAGCAGCAGAAGCTTGCAAATAAGACACTAGAAAGAACCATTTGAAAGATGGCCACCCGTGGTCGCTGACAGGCCTTAAAAGCCGCATCTAGCACTCTGGAAGTCATACAAAACTTCTGTCGATAACAGGCTGACGGGCAACCCCTTCCGCTTTGACCCACTAGGACGGAAAGTGGCACTTGCCAGCACAGTGGAAATCCCGTCGCTAAGGGTCCTCCTGGCAAATAGCATTAATGAAGGCACAGCGGTCGCGTAGCGGATCGATGAGCTTGCCCTGCTTTACCAAGGAGACTAAAAGCCATGGAGGACATACCCGAGTCAATCAAGAGGCGAATGGCCAGGGCATTCCACAAAAAAGGTCAAGGCCGAGAGACATCAAAGAAGGTGATTTGGGTGTTTGAAGAAAAGCCTTGACCAGAGACAACCCGCCAGGAAAGTGGGAACCCGTTCATTGGCCCCCTACACACTGCAGAAGACATTATCGGGAGGAGCCATGAAGCTTGCTGCCTGGATGGCAATCCTTTTGTTCACCCAGGCCAAGCTCAGAGACAAGCTCGCGCGACTAACGTTTAAAATAAAAAAAATAAAAGAAGAAAAATAGTGCACAAAGAGTAATACCCAGCCAGGCTGAAAACCCTGAAAAGGACGGCCCTAGGCAAAAAACAGGGCCGCACATAAAAAGAAAAGAAAAATTGGTGCAAAAAAGAGTAATACCCACTAGTCTGATGAAAACCCTGAAAAGGGCGGCTCTAGGCCAAACAGAATCCCACATAAAAAAAACAAAAAACAAAACAAAATCCAAAAGTTCATTAGAATGAACTACGAAGACCCAAACCCCTTAGCCTTCTCTTGTAAAAGGGGAATTGAGAAATTTGACAAACGTCCAGTCCAAACAACAAATAAGACATTTAAAATTTCCTGAAATATGTCTTGAATAACTTCTAAGAGAACATCTCTTGTTATTTACAAATCAAAAACTTCTTGATGAGTTCCAAGCACGGCTCTATTTTTGAACCGTGTGCTAACTGCTGATAAAGATTAAAATATACAAAAAATACCTAATCACTTAATGTGTTTGTAAAATAGATGTAGATGCTTTGAAAGAGGTCTCTCGGTTATCATCAATAGAGTCTTCCTTGCTCTTCTTTCCTTGACTCTCTACCTCGCCGAGTGTTTCTTCCTTTTCTTCTTAAATGATGTCGGCTTTCTTCATTTGATCTCAGGAATCCTCATCAAAGCCTCCACCAAACTGGACTCGACAAGTACCTTCTCTACCCTGGAACGAATCCTTATCTCTCTTCCGCCTAGCCTCCCAAGGCAGAAACCTCCGAGAATTAATCCTGTCACACCTGGCTTCCACGTCCCGGACAAAATCGTCCGACTGGCTACGTGGCGACTAGCCCTTGCCTCGACCTCCCTCAGAGTTCTGCGAGAGTCAGAGCCGAAATCAATAAAGCCCGATGGCCTCTCTTCTAAAACAATCCTAGTCGCCCCCATTTCCCCTCTCGCACCAATCCAAGTAAGCCGTGGTCAAGATAGCACTCTTCCCTGCTCCTCAGAACTGCCCCTGGCGGAACAGTACGCGTGTGTCCACGCTCTCGAGAAAAATGAGAAGATGCTCTGGATCCCTCATGTCAAAAGGTGCCACCTCCATGGCCGCCCGGATGTCCTCCCAGCCATCTAATGACTTTTGTAGTGTCCCAAACTGCCGGACACTAAAGGGATGGAATGTAGAAAGAGGACAGAGGAGCCTTGGAACCCTCACTATATAGGAC